>PVKZ01000423.1:600000-846488 GCA_004027375.1 Macroglossus sobrinus | reverse complement strand
GTGACCTCCATGATTCTGTCTTTCTTCATTTGTGAAATAGGGATAAGAGGCTTACAACATCTCTATTAAGCTGAGAAATCCAGGAAAAAGAGTTGTCGGTAAGAAAAATTCAGGTCACAATATCTTTTGGCAGCTTCCTTTTCCATGGTCAATCATGACAAACTTCATTATGTCATTACAATGGGTCAGCTTTAAGTAATGTAACGACTATCTAGGGACATACAAGCATTGCTGTGAGACTAAAGAGAGTTCCTTCTCCTTCTGGGAATGGTAGCTCCTTTTCCTATAATTCACACATCATGTGAAAGCCCCTGACTCCTTGAAGTTTCTATCAGGTATTCCTGATATAAAATTTTATTTGCTGTTCTTGATACAAATTCGTAGTATCAAAGAAATGTATGGGGCATTGGGGCTTTTTTCTTTCCTTCTGTTCAGTGCAGAAATCTGCTCCACAATATCTCTTATCCAATCGGAACCCTTCTAGTGATTGTTTCTTTCTTCATAAATTAAAGTTCTAGTTTTGAATGCTTAGCCTAATAGGCCATTTAAAATAGTTTTTAACTTACTCTTTCAACTTATATGAATAGTTTCCCTATAATTTCCCTATTAAAATTTCTTAACACACAGTGTAAATATATATATGCTTTACTGTTAAAATGTACAGCTGAAACTTACTGTATTTCATTAACCAATGCCACCATTAAAGAAAGCAAGAAAGTAAGAAAGAGAAAAAGAAAGAAAGAAAAAGAAAGAAAAATTGTTGATAGAAAAAAAATTTTCTTAAGATGGTAGAGAGTCTCAATAAGGTATGTAGAAATTTGTCATTTCCTCGCATTTTCCAGCTTTCTATAACTTTGTCATCTTCATTTCATTTGGTCTCTCCTGCTTTACTGATAAGTTTATGTCCACTGACCCTGCATTTCATTATGGACTTTATGCTCCACTTCAGTGTGCCATTTTCACTATTAAGACACTTTTATTTTTACAAAGGAAAAATTTGCTTCCTTAAGATAAACCACTGTGTCCCAGATCTTTTTTGACTCCCGTGAAAATCTTAGGCTCAGATTCATCTCATTCGTATCCTTGCTTTTTCCTCCTTACTAACTCTTCTCCCGCGCCTTCCAAATGATGTGGTCTCTGCCTTCTCTTTTAAAATATTTTCTCTCACTTTCATTTCACTGCCACACTTTTAAATAAAAAAAGCCTACATCTTCTACATTTTCACTGTTCATTCTCTTTTTAAACTGTTAAAATCTCTCTTCTATCTCAAAACTGTTAACAATTAACTAATAACTAAATTCAGGGAATGTTCTTGGCTTGAACTTCTTAGAGACTTGAGCTGAATGTCTCTCCTTGAAACAGCAGATTTGTATCATTCATTAATATAGTCCAAATATTTTTAAGTGTTCTACATATAATAACGTATCTTGTCATCACCACACTCTATGAGGTGGTACCGTGATTATCCTGATTCTATAGATAAGGACAGAGAGGACCAGAGAAGTAAAGGGTTTGTCTTAAAGTCCAGTTCAAATGTCTTTGATTCTTTGCTTCCTCATTTCTGTTTTTTTTTTTTCTAGTTTCTCCTTCTTTGCTGGCTTCTCTTTTTACCATCTTCCTGTGAGCATTTTTTTCCTTGCAACAGCTGTTTGTCCTCATTTTCTCTCTTTCCTCATTGCCTTCAATAAAGTGGTCCTGTTTTAAAGTTAGTAATAAATGACCTATGTATTTGTTTCTTATATGCATGTCCTGCCTTTCTCGCTGGACAGGAAATTCTTGGAAGAATGGGGCTCTTGGCTTTTAATTATTTTATATTCTCTATTGTTTGCATTTAGCATCTAACAGTGGTGACTATGTGACAGGTAGTTTATGAGCTAAGTTCTTTGTTCCAAACAAGAGAAAATCCTGAGGGAGAAAAAGTTACTAATTAAAGTCTAACCAGGTTGTATTAGATAGGAAAGAAGTAGTGCCTCCAAAAAAAGTCACATTGCTATTAGGAAAGGACAAAAGATTTTGGGAAACAAACCCCCAAAATGTTTAAAATAGGTGCTGAATAAACATTTATTGAATAAATGAGTTAATTACCTTGTGATCTCAATCACCACCTTTACGTTTCTTTTGTAAGATTAACATAGCAGTGTTGCATTTATTCTTTCTGATTAGAGCCAAATCAGCATGCAGATGATAACTGGAGACTGCAGAAATTCAGGGGCAGAGAGCAGTGTGGGTCAAGCATGTTCTAAGAATAAATTTAGAAACTCCAAAGAAAGTGGGCTCTCATTTGAATGTTTAGATTCTAGACTGTTTGCTAAGAGATAAATGAGAGCATTTGGTCATATGTTTTCTGAACTACACTTAAGCTTGCATCTAAAATTTTAGGAAGAAGAGGCTGAATAATTGCTGGGGACAGTTATGAAGAAGGTGCTTTTGACCCTCCAAATGGACCTGGGCAATTGGAGGCTCCTGCTTTTTTCCCTGTGCTTGAAATGTGCCCTCAGCTTGCCTTCTCTGATTTAGAAGCTGCCCAAGGCCAGAGCCTTGAGATAGTAATGTAGTTATGTGACTGCATGAACTGGGTCTGTGACTGAACCCTGTTATGGCCCCCTGTGTGCTTTAATTGGACCCAGTTAAGGCCTCTATATAAACTTTTAAGATTTGGTGGGCGGGTGTAAAAAACTACTCATTTTGTGGCTGCCCAGGACAATCATCTTACATAGTATTTAGTATTTAGTATTTAGCACCTAACGTGATGGTGAATACGTGAGAGGTAGTTTATGCTCTAAGTTCTTTGGTTCCAAACAAGAGAAAGCAACTATAGCTAATTAAACCTGTTGCTTTCCAGTCTGGAGTGGCCTGCCTCTTTCTTTGGTTTTTCCCTGACGTTTGAAGATAGGACCTGGCCAGACCTGAGAATCTCCCAGGAGATTTGCAAAGCAACACTAATATAGACATTGGTTTTAAGGTCAGCATGGTAAATTGAACAGTTCTAATTCTGTTCTTCCTCCAACTTTCTTTGCTGCTAGGCAGACTATTTTAGCCCTTTGCTTCTCTGATTCTTTATAAGTAAAAGAGGGGATTGAAATAGATGAAATTTAATGTCCCACCAGTTAAAAATTCTACCTTTTCAGAGTGAATATCTTTTTCATATTTTTTTGTAGTTGAAGATGGTCCATGGTTAATTATCCCTTACAAGAGCCATGATAGGATACCTTTATTGGTTGCTTATCTAGCAGCACCAAATGACTCCTCAAATAAACTCCTCACAGACTTGCTCAGATCAGTCCAAGATGTTCATTTGAAATTATGCCTCTCTCCGTATTTGGCCAGACTGTTCCTTGGCCCCCAGTCATGTTGATCTTTTTAAAATAGTATAATTTCAGTCTTTTTGCTTGTCTACTGGAATCCTCAGCAATGACAAAATCCAAAGCTCTGGGTTTCACTTTTGTTTTCTCCAGATTTGTGCTGAAGCCTTCATGACCTCATCTAGGATAGATTTCTGCCCCTACTCTGTCCTGCCTTCATGACCTCATCTAGGATAGATTTCTGCCCCTACTCTGTCCTGCCTTCATGACCTCATCTAGGATAGATTTCTGCCCCTACTCTGTCCTGCCTTTTATTAAAATGACTACTGTCCAACTCACTGGTCCTGGTTTTCAGACACCCTCCTCTTCATTTAAAGAGATGTGGCTGACAGTTTATGTTACATAAAATACAGTAAAACAATACATAAATATATGTTGTGCTAGAATTAGTGCCCACCTGCACACCCTTTGTATGACACTTACTTTTGTGAAATAAGCTTAGAGTACTTGGCCTTGATTAAGCATTTACATCAACAGTTTTAAAGTTCAAAAACTCTCTAATAGTTAACAGCTTCACTCAGATTAGATGATGAAATATAATCAAAGTCATGTACTTTTATAATTCTCTTTGTCCTATGGACAAAGCCAAGCAATGTTGATAAAATTTCACTAATTTACATAATGGTACAAAGAATGAAGTATTATAATAAAGTGATTTTAGTATCCTTGTAGTGAGTAGCAAGGCTTTATATATGTCACACTTCCTCCTATTCTGTCCCCCATCCACTAACATAACATTTAGTTATATAAGTAGACACTGGTGTCTGCCAGGTTACTGGAAAGTCTGAAGTTAGAGGACAACATTAAAGCAGATGCTAAAGGCTTCTGTGAATGAGAGGGTGTATACTTCTTTGCACTCAGTAAATTTAGAAGTGATAATCAGAAACAATTTTATCCCTGTGGTGTTTCACCCTGGGAATATAATTTCTTGCCACATATTTATCTTAACATTACATCATAACACTGAATATAGAGGTTTTTAAGAAGGGATTTTACCGGAAGAAAGAATGGGTTAATGAATCATTAATGGGTTAATGAATAAATAGAATATAAATATTAATATTTATTATAAAATATATTTGTTACTATAATAAATGATACAATCATTATATTAATTATACTAATAAATTATATCATTTAATATGATACTAAATACAATAATTATATTATATATTATTATTATGTAGCTAGTATTAGAACCATGAGAATTATAAAAGTTACATTCTCTGACCTTAATAATTTTGTAATTTGTTATGGAAATTTAGCTTATGCATACAAGACAATGAGTAAATAACAGACTAGTTAGTATAGGGCACAAGTTGCAAAGGAGAATAACAGATATTTGGAGAAAAAAATAGGCCAATTTTATTAGGCTCTTATATGAACTTTGAAGAGAAAAAGTGATGTAAACTGCTTCAGGAATTTCTCTATTTGTATGTCTTTGAAATTGTATATATACATATATACATATTGTATATATAATATATATTTATATATATATATATATTATCTAAGATGTTCAAAAACAGGGTACTCTTTTATTATTTATTCTCTATTGAGGTGGTCATGAATTTTCTGTAATGTTTTTCATTCTCTGACTTTGGCAAAATTCCTAATATCTTTGTCTTTATGCTTTTCTTTCTCCAAAGTATATGCCCTCTAACTCAGAAATTTCAAAAAGGTATTACTCATTTTAAAATAATTCAGAAAAAAGTTGAATTTAATGGAACGATTTTTCCTTTGGTTTATTCCCAAACTTTTAAAAATTTTTATTTATCCATATATGGTTGAAAGAATACTTTTTTCCTGATGATTTGTGTGTAAGGCTATAGTCTCTATTTAGCATAAAGAAAATCGAATGAATTTTCACTGGGATTAGCAAAAATGAAACTATTTAATTTATCAAAATTGTGGCCTTTGGCTATTTGAGAGTTTCCATGATATGCCTTGGCCAAAATGTCTTTTTAGCCAGTCACTACATTGCTTTAAAAGTTCTATTGCTAGGAGACACAGCCTAACTCTTGCTTGCATACTCATTTGAAGAGATCTTTCTTATTGCATAAGGCCACAATAGTAAAAGAGATATTTGTCATCACAATAACTCCATATCAGCAAGTCTTATGGGGGAAAGTTGAGAAAACTTTAATAATTTCCTTAAATCTTTCAAGAAAGAAAGAAGAGAATGATAGTTTTACTATTCCTGTTATAGTCCTATCTCCATAGTGTGGCCTAAAAATATTGGCCTAACATTGAGAGTAGATAAAAGATTAAAGAAAAATATATAAGAAGAAATTACCACCTTAAGTGAAATAATAATTTAAAAAATAACATTACCTGGGAACAAATAATTATGGATGGCTCTACCAATAGTTTTGCTTTTGAAAATAAGTTGTTCCCTATATGTGGTGCTTGGGAAAACCCTGTAATTTAGAATTGTATTCCAACTCCCTTCTGCTATTTTCACTTTAAAAAGCATGCTCGATCTATCATGCTTATGAATGCTAGCACTTCCATAGAAAAGTAAACTGTCATTTAACTACTACTTTAAAACAAAATATAATCAGCAGAGAGAAAACTCTTTCTCCTCCAGGCTGGAGGAGTGGTGGGGTGAATAAGCATGTGCCTCCCAGAGGCCCTCTCTTGTTTTCACAAGAGAAGAGAACAAGGGTAAGATATCCAGAAACTTTAAGGCTCTGAGGATGTCTTCTTTGCTCCCCACAGCCAGAAATACCCAAACAAGAGCCATTTACCCCAGTTGGCTCTTCCTCAGGTACAGCTGGGATGAGGATTCAGGTGAGTTAAGATGAATGACTACTTCTTGTTATAGATTTTGCTGCTTTCAGGCAGCAAATGTTTTCATCAGGTTAACAAGGAGCTGAATGTAGTGCATTTACCACATGGTAAATACTATAGTTATTAGCTGTTATTCTTTTCCTTTGATACTTTAGTAAAATATTAGCATGGCTGCATCAGAAGCAGCCATGCTAATATATTATCAACTGGCAATTTACATTTCCCTTTTCAACTTCTGTAGCTGGTTGTCACCTCTTAACCATTGTTTTCTGACTTCTATTAATATCTTTTTAAAAAACAGCTCTCACTGAAATTTTTTTCAAATTTCTAATTTAAGTTTGCTAAATCTAAAGACTTTGTTTCTCATCATACTTGATCTGTCTTTGGTCATTATAGCCCTCTGACCATTCTCTTCATGGTGTGCTCTTCTCTCTGAAACTCCAAAGACCCACACTCCTAGATTATCTTCTGTCTTTCTGGTTTAGTCTTGATATATTTCATGAATTCACCCTTTTCCTTCCACTCTTACATACTAGTGTTTCCCATAATTCTTTCTTAGACGTCTCAATTTTTTTCCTTTGATAATTCCATCCACTTCCATTGTTCCAGTTATTGTCTAGTTATCATCTCACAAAGGAATATCTTCTTTTTTAATTTTTCTCCTAAGTTACAGGCCTACATTTCCAACTGTATGCTAGATATCTCAATGTGAGTGTTTATTACGTATCTCAAATTCAGCATGATCTAAACCAAACTCCTCCTTCTAAATCTGTTCTTTTCATTTTTATGAATTTTTTTACATGATAAATAACAATTTTACTCAATTGCTCAAGACAGAGACCGAAGATATTTAATTCTCATCGCATCTTCATCCACTATATATATTACTAGTCAACATTTTTTTTTGAATTCAAGTTCTAAACATTTTGAATCTACTTTTCTATGCCCACTGCTACCTTGTTTTAGGCTTCCATCGACTCTTATTTAGATTATCACATCAGCCTCTGACATTTTCTCTCTTCCTTGGGCACTGCCACCTCCAATTCACTTCTTCACTTACTAAATAAATTAAAAATATATTCTTTAATATATGCAGTGTCCCACTGGATACTATTGGCTCTAACCTACTTTGCCATACATCTCTCTTCAGATTTTCATTCATACCCTCAGACCACACAGGAGTATCTGTAATGAACTGATTATGCAATGCTATTTTATGCTTATATGCTAGTTTCTTTTGCTTAAATATTCTTGTCCATTTTATTCAGAATTTTATTAAAATATAATTATTTTCTTCATGAAGCCTTTAAGATCCTTGCAAAAAGGCATAAACAATTTTGTTTTTTAAAATAAATCTTTATCATTATTTATCTCTTAATATTACTTTAATGGCATTATAATTATGTTGGCTTGCTAGGCTTGTTCAACTCTGTGTCTTCTTCATTCCTAAACATGGAAATAGTTGGGATTTGAACATTGGTTGAATATACAAGGATGTAAGTGAACAGTTAAAGAATTCCCCTCGCTCATCACAGGTGTGAGTTTATTTTTACCTCTGGATGTCACTGAGTAAAAGACCCTAAGGAAACTGACTTATATAACAACTAATGCCTGTTGGAGGTGATAGAAAGGAAGGATCAGGCTGATTCTAAATCAGGGCAGACAGATTTTAAAAATGCAGTGCAGAGAAAGATCCTAGTTTCTAAGTGTATAACATATGGTCACTGGGCTAGGGGGTCATAGAAGGAAGGACCATGGGGAAAAAGTACAGTCAAAGAAGTTGAGGAGGGGCATAATGAAACAAACTTTCTTAGCTACTCATTTCTGCCTGCAATCGGCCTGAGCCTTGCATGTTGGTTCTGAATAGGGCCATTATTTGGAATAATGGCATACTTCTTTGACGTTGGGACATTCACAATGTGTCATTTTTGCTGGGTGTTTGCCTAAGCATTTATGTTTAATCTTCTATTCCTTCTCTCCACCAGAAAGGTTGGTCTTCAGAAAGGTAAATTTGAAAGAATTAGAGCAGAAAATCTAGTTAATTATATAAGAATACCTGCTACTTCTGTTTCTTCAAATTTTTATATATTTTTTAGCTCCTGTCTCTTTTGTCCTTATTATTTCTTTTCTTTATTTATCTTAAAATATATTAAAGTTACTTCACTGCTTGAAGTTTTCTATGTACCTTGAAACTTTAGGACACCACTCTATTCCAGGCTGGGATTGAATACATAATTGTTGTCTAAATAATTAATTGAATAAGATTCCTTTTAAGGGGTTAAATGTTAAGCAGAAGTTCTAAATTAAAAACAAAGAAGCAGAACTTTGCACCTATCTCCAGAGACTTGCTAAGCAGTTTAGTGTTCAATGAAAACCTTTACTTCTTTTTTTATGTATAAACATCATTTTCTGGGAAAGAACGTCTCCCTAGTGCTGCACAAAAGAAGGTTATTTGTGTATTGCTTCTACATTGCACTCTGGCGTATATTTGCTAGAATTATAGAAAAACTACAGAAAAAGCAAAATAAGTGGATTTGCCATTTGAGTCCCCTACCCACATATAAAATACATGCACATATACTTTAGTGCATAACCTTGAGCTTATATTTAGTGTACTAGATATTTGTTCATTCAAATATACATATCAAAGTGATTAACATGTATACATTTATAACATTTTCACTCATGGTCTATAAAGATTTTTTTAAAAGGTGGTAAGTATCACATCCCATCACATCCAAAGTTGAAGTTTAATTCTCCTCCTCCTTGAATGTGATTTGATTCTAAGAAATAGAACATGGCAGACTGATACTATATTTACTCTGAGACTAGGTTGTAAAAGGTGACATTTTGGAAAGTGCACCTACCTTGGGACCCATGACAGGTAAGAAGTGTGGCTATTGTTAAGCAGCCATGCTGGAGAGGTCATGTGGAATAAGATACAGAGAGATGGGAGGGAGAGAGGGAGAGAGAGGGAGGGAGGAAGTGGCAGGGGGGGGAGAGAGAGAGAGGAATCATCCCAGCACAAATCACCAAACATGTGATAATTTTAGTCCTCAGTCTTTGAGCTACTTCAGGTGACTTTGAATAGAGCAAAGTGGTCCTTGCCAAATCCTGAACAAATTGTAACTTTGTGAGGAAATTAAATGTTATTACTCTCTTGAGCTATTAAGTTTGAGAATGTTTTGTTATGTATCAGATAACTGAAACACATTACTAAATCTAATAACTACATAGTGTTTTAATATTATGGGTATGTCATATTTAATCATTTTCCTATTGTTAGACATTGTTTATTTTTCTTGAGGTTTTAGTTATAAAACAGTTGAACAAATTGAACACACTTGTCAGTTCATTTGTCCAATAATTATTTTAAGTTGAATTCTTAGAAATTCTAGGTAGTACACGGAAGTGTATCATGGTAGTATTTTGTCACAAGGATTCTAAAATCTGGCAAATAAAAATGATATAATGATATTATAGTTATATAGTGGTGATGGCAGTTATACCTGTCACATTTTTAACTTTAGAGTACTCCTTTATTTTAGTTTGAGGGCAGAGTGCATTCTAGAATCCTTGATGGGATTTTCTTAAAGTACAGAGAGCTGCAATTTTCTGACCTCTTTACACAGCCTGCTTCTCATAGTCACTTTAGTGGGACTGCCTCCCATGTTTGCCTGAGATAAACTAGAGAGAGTTTAGGGTTGTCGATATGGAATATGAATTATAAAAAAAAAATTTAAGAAAAATAAAATATAATGCATTGAGGGAAGATTTTAACCATTGGATTTGAATAAAACTTTTTACTTGAAATGAATATTTTAAAAACTTTTAAGGAGAAAGTTTACCTTGCTTCAATGGACATACTTTTTGTAAATATATATAAGGATTTATGCTTGAAACAGTTACACATAACTTCCTGAGGAAGGTTTGGCAACGTTCTCTTTAAATTCTTGTAGATTATCATCATCAAGAAGGTTTATTCCTATGGGGCGATATTTAAATTCTAAGACACTTAGTAAGCATTAAATTTTTTATAGTTCAACGGTTCAGATTATATTTCAAGCTAAAGATGTACCTTTTATTTCACTGACAAATGCAGTGTTTGTCAATGAACTAGGCTGGCAATGAACTAGGTTGGATCCCTCTGAAGGGAACTTAAGTGACAAGCACACTGGGTCCACAGCTATCCCTGAGCATGCATCTAACTGCTGAAGTCAATGTCTTGGTGGGAGCAATTTCTTTGCAATGCTTAGTAGGTTGTAGCAGAACAGCAAAGGCCAGGCTTTGATCATCACTCCTCTCATTTTCTGTCTGTGGCAGCAGCTCTGTTGCTGTTCTCTCCTACACTGTTTTCTAATTTATTAACAATTTAAAATTTATTACCTATATTTTTTCCCACCAGGAAAACTCCCTATGCCTTACCCTCACCCCCTTCCCACACCCAGCTCAAATTTTCTTACCCACCACCAAGATTGTCACTGAGGCAAAAATTATTAAGTTAAAACTGTCCCAGACTTGTGCTGCTGTCCCATGGGCTGGGAGAAACTATTACCCCCCGGTACACCTGTATCCAATTTACAGCACACCTATAAATAATTTTCTGGACATTTCCTAGTTGGAAAGCTTTGTGCTCATGGATTCAATTTGTTAATGTTTTATTTGTTAATTTTGTGTTGATATTCACAATTAAGTTTTAACTTTATTTTCCTTTTTGTGGTACTCATGTTTGGTCTGTGTCACAAGCTAATCAGGTTGGTTTCATATAAATTTAGTAGTTTTTCATTTTTTTTCCCATTCTGGAAAATGAGTAGGATAAGGGTGATCTACCTGTTGAAGGTATTCTAAAATTTATTTTACAAAAATACCTGGATTCAGAGCATTTGGAGGTATAGGTTTTTAAACTGATTTCTAAATTCAGGTGATCTCTTTACTTAATTTTTCATACATTTTAATAATTTACATTATCTTACAAATGAATGTATATTTTTCATTGAAGTCTTTCATTTTTAAGTACTGTGGCACATAGTATTCTCTCATAATTTAAATAATTTTCTGTAAGTTCATGTTTGTCTCCAGAATGGCTGAGATTGCAAGCTATAGAGTGTAGGATTTCAGTATTGGCACACCATTTGCTTGCTTTGTGGCTTGAACAAGTTTATTAAGGCTCTGAGGCTTGTTTCCTCATCTGGAAATTTGAATAAAAATGATAATCTACCTGATAAGTTTGATTAAATTGCTAATGATTATAAATCACTTAACAAAGTTTTTGGCACATAGCCACAAGTAAATGGTAGTTTTTTAAAAATCCTTATTTTATTTTTTATTCTAATTGTTACTTATCTGTGCTTCTTTCCTGCTTTTGGATTGCTCTTGCCATTTTATATTGTGTATTTTTTCAAAGAAACCAGTCATTGAATTTATATATTTATCCTAGTATGCTTTTTGATTTACTATTAATTTAAAAATTTATTTCTTAGTTAGTTAATTTCTTGCTTTTGTAGGCATATTTGGGTTTACTAAAATATATCTTAATACTCTGAATTTTTCTGAGTACAGTTTTACCATTTTCTTTTTTTCTTCCTTCCTTTCTTCCTTCCTTTCTTCCTTCCTTCCTTCCTTCCTTCCTTCCTTCCTTCCTTCCTTCCTTCCTTCCTTCCTTTCTTTCTTTTTTAAATTTTATTTTTTATGCTTACAGCACCTGTTCTTCCCTAGGAGATCTCTCATTCATACTGACCAAGCCCAACCCTGCTTAGCTTCTGAGATCAGAAGGGATTGAGTGTGTTCAGGGTAGCATGGCCATAGAAAACATTTTTATTTTTTAAGTGAAATCTAGATAATCTAATCTCAAATTTAGTTTTGCTACAGGAGTTATTGAGAGAATAACAATATTTTACTTTATTGTTTTAATTTCTTTTCTTTTTTCTTAGCAGATTTCTTATGTTCAGTGATTCAATTGTCTAAGATTTTAATTTTACCCTTGACTGCATCCAATGTAGTTTAGTTGTTATATTATGGTCTTACATTTTCTGAAATCCTTTTTTATCACACCCCTCTCCTTTTTCATCTCATTGTTACCTTTAATTTCATTATTTTAATTTCATTTTTCATTTTAATTAAATTTTTTTTCTGTTACCTTTCATTTCAATGTTTTCCCCTTTGTTGTTCTTCTCTCAATTTATAGAGGCCAGGTCTTTTAAAATAGGATGTCAGCCAAGTTCCAGAAATTTTCTTCTAGATTTTGCTATAACGCATCTTTGAAGCTCTCCAGAATATAGTTTCTTTAACTTTACACCATTTTTTTGTTGTTGTTTGTTTTAATCCACAGCTCTCTTTTGTATATTTTGTTTTCCTTTTAGTATCTTGGAAAAGGTGAAATATAAGACTAAGTCAGATTTTACTACTTCATCCATTGGAATAAGAGTCGAATCCTTGGCTTAAGTCTACAACTGGAGATTATATTGATGAGCATAGTTCTGATTATATTTCTAATTAATAGGAGACTTTCACCTAGTGTACCTTATCCCTATTGATAATTCATATTTATGTCTTTGTAATGCTTAATTCCAGAAGATATTGTTACAAGGATTCCTCTTTTTTGCTTCTCCTTTAGAGTGCTTAACTTGTGGGTGTCACTGCTGCTTTGTAATTCACTGCTACTTTGCCAGTTTTCCTTTACCTTACTTATATATTTTCTGAAATTGGAAGGATCTTCTGGGTGATACCACTCCTAAGCTTGGGCAAGAGGCCACGACCTTGGCTGCATGCTGTAGAGAGCCCCATTCTGAGTCATTCCCAGTCATTCCAAGCCCACAGGGCTAAGTTTTTATGGGTCTCATAGGAAGTATACGCCTGTAGCCTATGCATTCTCTTGTAAAACATATAAAGGGTACCTGGATTCCCAAGCTTTCCCATTTAAGTGGCCCAAATTTACTTTTCAGGCTTGCACAGTTTTCTGTATCCATCCCTTGGCTTTAGAAGTGACCTAAGGATACCTGTTAAAGTTGTGGTAAGTAGAATGACCACTACTAGGAGTGAAGACTGGGATGACCAGTGCATGAGCAAAACACCTCTTCTGAGGCAGGCTGGCTAGAATAAGGGGAAAGGACCAGAAGCCAGCTTTTCCTGTATAAACACATCTCAATACAGAGCCCTGAGAAAATATGGATACTAAAATATAGCCTACACTTTGAGGTTATTATGAAGATATATTTTTCAGTACAGGAAAATAATGACATTTTATTTATAAGGGGTTTTTTTTTAAGCTTGATTTATAATTTTTAAATACTCAGATGTAGAATATATAGGCCTCTATCTTTGCTTTTTCTCTGGGCTTCACGATTGTTAGGAATGAATCTGCTTCCAGATAATAAGAAAGTGATGTGGGAAAAAGAAGGGTAAAGAAGAGTGGAACAGGGCTCTGCCCCAAAGAGCTAGAGGTCCCAGAAAGGTAGAAAGAAATCAATGCCCTAATTTTTTGTGTTTTAAGTCCCCTAGTTCTCCCAGTCTGGGTACTAATAATGGATTTGTGTTGCCAATTCTCTCCTGTGGTCATAGTAGTAACAAATATAAAATTGTGTACTTACTATAATATTTCAGAAGCAAAGGTTACCATATGTTAGTGCAGAGGGGCTGATTTAAGAAGCCAGTCTCATCATCTTTATATTGGAAAGTATTATTTCTAAATGAATGATATCAGATAAACTTTCATGCTAAAGCAGAGAATAAAATTCTTTTATCTGCCAATCTGATGCTCTTGAGGGAACAGACAGTAAAATATATAAAATCAGCAGTATAGTTTGACATACTGAGATAATTTTTATTGATGTCACATAACTTCAATAGTCTTTTACTGGTTTCTAAGATTATGAAATAATGCTATTTGAGTTAATTTATAACAGAACTAGGGTTCTATGTATATATTTCATAATATTTATTTATTCATTCAAGACATGTATGTTGCTTTTCTACTATGTGCCAGGCACTGCTTTAAATGCTAGAATATAATGGGGAATAGTAACACTGAAGGTGGGTTTGGTTTTATGAAATGAACAAAGAGGAAACACTGATTTGGGGGTCCTATTTGAAAGACCTGCACATGCCTGCTTTGGATTTAATATTTGTGTCCTCCTCCCTGCAATTTACCCGTGGAAGTCCCAACCTACAACGTGACTATATTTAGAGTAAGGAAGTAATTAAAGTCAAAGGAGGCCAGAAAGGTGGAGCCCTAATCTGATGGGATCAGTTTCCTTATAAGAAGTGACATAAACAGTGAGGCTTCCCCCATTTTCTGTTTCTTTCCACCAAGTGAGGACAAAGCAAAAAGGTGGCTGTTTAGCATCTAGGAAGAGAGTTCTTACCAGGAATGGAACCAGTTGGCAACTCAGACTTCCAGCCTCCAGAACTGTGGCATTTTACTGTGGCAGCATCAGCCATGAGATATTTTGGTGCTAGGAATCGATGCTGTTGTAACAAATACCGAAAACATGGAACTAAGTAATGTTTAGAGGTTAGAAGCGTTTTAAAATGTATGTTAGTAAAATTTTAGATTTCTGTGAAGAGACAATAAAAATATAGATGCTAAAAGTCATTCTAGTGAGGTCTCATACAGAAATGAGGAATAGGCCTGTCAGAGCCGGGGTATTGCTGACCTGACCCAGAAGGTTCGACAGTGTGAGGCCCAGTTGAACAAATGCATAAAAGGCAGACATGAGGATGAAACAGCAGGCACCAATTTTATCGTGTGGAGTGCACTTCTGTTAGAAAGTGCAGTTCTGTTGGGGAGTGCAGTCTATTTCATGGGGCATGCAGTCTTGCAAGCACTTCTCCTGCTCCCCTTTCTTGTGTTCCCCTTCTGCTCTCCTTCTCTTTCCAGGGGATGGCTCTTAACACAGCAAAATACAAAAGTGGTATTCAGCTACCAATGTGTGATACAGTAGTCTGAATTATGTTTACATATTTTCTAAGTCCTATTCCTAGCTTTGGGCCTGGATTACAGCCAGGTCTTGAACCAGCCAAGTCTTTAACCAGACCGTGGGCCAATCAAGCCTTGGATAACAGCCAGACCTTGGGCCAGTCAGGCCTGGTGCCCAGAAGGTAATTGGAAACTAGGAAAAGTGATTCTTGTTATAAAGTGGCAAAGAATTTAGCTGGATTGTATTTTGCTGGTTTTTTTGGAAGGTATAACTTGTGAATGCTGAAATGGGATATTTAGCTAGGGATAATTCTAAGCAAAATAATGTAGATGTGGCTTGCCTCTTCCTCATTACTTTATAGTAACATTTGAGAGGAAGAATATGAATTAAAGAAAGAATTGTTAAGCAAAAAGAAAGCAGAACTTGAAGATTTGGGAAATCCTCAACCTATTCATATTGCAAAAAATGAGAAAGCATGTTCTGAAGAGAACAGTAATCATTTGATAAAGAGATCATGAGTGTAACTTGTGAACTTAATCAGACATCTCAGCAGAAGCCAAGAATAGAGATAAGATTATATCAGTAGAGATACTGCCCATTTGAACTAAAAGGGACAGAGAAAGTGAGAAAGAATGAAAGAAAGCTGTTGGACTTCTTGGATTCTACATGACCAGACCACACTGTTATTTAGCTGTAAATGTGTGCTATTCATCAAGTAATGGGAAGAATGACCCTGAAGTCAGTCCACCACAGGCCCAAGAAAAGGCTGTTTCCCCTTGTTTCAGAGTTCAGGGCTCAGGCAGAGAGCCAAAGGGACTGGATCACACCACCAACTCAGCAGAAGTCACCCCACAGAGTCAGAAGTAGTAGTAGTAGGAGGATTGCCCATCTACAGAGCTGTGGAAGTTATGCTGCCATACCAGTGGGCCTGGAAGGCAGGACATTGAGCTGATGAAGATTATTTGTGATGAAGTAAAAACATCCAAAACAATAGTTTACTAGAACCAAACTGATAATATGCCAGGAAGCAAGACCTCAAATGCTCCCAAAATGACAGTTTCGCAGTTTCTTCTATACATTTGGAATTGAGGAGGGAACTAAGGAAGATTATATAAAGGTAGGAAAAAGCAAGGCAAGGAAATCTTTATGATAGGGATACAGAATAGTTAACAAGGTTACATGCTCCCTTGAGGGTCTGAAAAAGAAAATTACTCGGGCATTTTAAAGGTGTGGTAACCTAGATGCACAAGAACAATGGCTAGAGCTCACTTATGGCAAAGATAAAACTTTACATAGGGGTGACTACCTATCATGACCTGCCCAGTCAGGAATTAAATTAGATCACCCTGTGAGGTTACTTTCAGTCAGATTTATTGAAAAGCCCCTCTTTTTTGTCCATATTCTCAAGCAATGCTACTTTGGCCGAAGAGCCTAGAGGTTCTTAATCTAGAAGTATGTACATATGCTAAATTTATAGTTAGTTCTACCTCCTCATTTAAAAATTAAAGAATCAAAGCTCAAAGTGGTAAAAAAAAATGTTTATTATATTTTGAGCATTTTTAAGTGCCATGTCTGTAACATAAAAATTATGGTGCATAAAAATTAATTGGGAAATAAATTTTATCAAAAAATATTTGTGTTTGCTAAATGCTAGCTCTCCATTTATTATGGTAGATAAACCATAATTATTAGTTTTTTTCCCTGTCATACCCTTCTCACCATCAAAACTGACCAGTTTAGACAACCTATGACATAGTCTTAAATTGATAAGAATTATACTAATTATCTTCAAAAAGATTTACAAAGATAGTATAGTTTATTACAAGGCAAACACAATGAACCAGCTGCAGTAAAAACAAACCTTCAAAGACCAATAAAGAGCTTCTGAAAATTAAAAATATTGTTACTCCAATAAAAAATTAAATAGAAAGGCTGGAAGAAAAAATTGAGAAAATTACAACAACACTGTAAAAATTAATAAAGAGGAACCTCATTAAAATGGAATCAGAGGCTAGAAGAGAGGACTCTCATGCAGGTGTCAGTCAATGCATGCCCCTGACCCCAACAGAAAGAAACATACCTTGCATCTCTAACAGGAAGTGATAGTACTTTACTACTCAGCAGGAGGAAGAAAAGATTCCTCCTTGCCCAGTAACAGCTCAGCCAATAGGAGACAGCCAAAACTCAGTCAATGAAAAGTCACTATACTTTGAAGTTTCAATTTCTCCAATGGGTACTTTGTTTACAATAGCTTCTCCCAAGTCTAGAAAAGAGCATTTCTCTCCTTTGCATCTCTGGAGTTTCTTGTGATTTGTGATTAGACCATATGTTCTGAATTGCAGTTCTTTGCTGTTCCCAAATAAAACATTTTGCTGGAAAAATATCTGATTGTCTATTTGTTTAAGGTTAACATAATTTGGTTGCCCTATAAGGGATCCAGAGAAGACTACAGACGTCTCCAAGGCTGCTGAATAAATAAGTTCATTACCCACAGAGCCCACTGAGCTCACTGATTCCTTGGCAACCCTGAGATATTTAAGGGTGATTCTTTCTCCTTGATCCAAGTTTCTGCTCTCATTGTGTGGTGAAGCTCTCCAGGTTCTATTTGGGATCTAATTTAAGGCTTCGTCCTTTTCTGATTATGGCCTTGTTTTGTCTGCAAGTATTTGGTTGGCACATCAGCATGATTCTTTTAAAATCAGGCTGTTCCACTGGAACTGTGCTGGCCATTGGTCCAAATCTCTTGGGAACTGGGTTGTTTCTGCTGAAACTGGGCTGGCCTTTCATCTGATTTCTTTCAGATCCAGGGTGGTTCACTGGAATTGTGCTATTCAGCCTTCAACTGGTTCCCTTTTGGAACTGGACTGTGCCTACTGGAATTGTATTGTTCAGCCTTCAGTCTGACTTTTTGAAATTGAACAATTCCTCGTGAAACTATGCTGGTAATTTGTCTTGAGGAATGTTTAAGCTTTTTCTTTAGAGAAAAGGCCTCTGAAAAATGGTATCTCAGTTATCTGAATACTTTGAGTCTTACCTCCCTCTTCTTTCAAGGACATTGGCTTTACAGCCTTAAAAGAGAGTTAAATTAACTAGACTGCCCTTGGACATCCCAATGATCAGATTTCCTTTATCTTTTTGCATATGAAAAGAAAGTGAATGTCCTTGAGGTACTCACCCTCCCCCCACAAAAAAAGAAAAACGTAAAGACCTGGACCCTGAGGCATAGGGATCTCCCCCTTGCCTTACAGTCATTACTGGCACTGCCTTTTTTGGTCAAGGCCACTGATGAAATCATTGTGGGATCCCCTTTAACCATCTTTGTATCCCATGTAGTAGAAGGACCCCTGAATTCTCATCACACTAAAGATTTTTCAGTCAGCTGCTTTTCCTCTTAGGAAATTGTTTTGTTAACTTCTCCTCACATAAATCTTTCACATTGAAATGACCTTAAACCTGCTTCTCTTTTCCCCTTTACTGGTGAATCCCCTACTGACTTCTTAACATTGATAGATTACCTTCTAATCTCTCATGATGATCTGCAGGAAATTCCTTTGAGTGACGTGGATTTCTCATGGCTTACTAATGGTTCTTATTTTAAAAAGCCGCAATGGCAAATATTGTGCAAATATTGATATTATGCAATATCAACACCTTTTGATGTGGTCAAAGTGACACCTTTGCCTTTGGCTGGTGTAACAGAACAAGTTGAATTATACACGCCCACTCAGGCCAGCAATCTAGCCAAGGGCAAAACTGCTAACATTAATTCTGATAATAGGTATGCTTTTGGAGTAGCTTATAAGTTTAGAATGTGTGAAAACAACATGGCTTTCTTACTTCTAGTGGAAACAAAGTGTAAAATGGCAGGTATGCTGAGAAATTATTGGAAGCTGTATTTTTTACTTTCTGCTTTAGTTATTATTAAAATCCCAGGGCATTCTAAACTTGACTATCTGGAAGCTAAAGGAAATCACCTTGCTGACACGCCTACAAGGAATGCTTGCCTTTAAGGAGCCAATAGCAGTCAAACCTCTGTCATGGTCTGAAGGGATAACTTAGAAAAATTGGCTAAAGAATCTCAATAATTGGACTGATAAAAGGAAAAAAAAAATTGCAAATTCAACAGTTGTTAGTTTGATGAAAAGGGAAAACCCTGGTTCAGGCCAAATAACAGGCCAGGACTACCCGAGACTCAAATTCCCATTGCTAACTGCTGTACATTTGTAAATCACTGGTCCGCTGATAACGTGATGGCATTCATGAATCAACGCTGGTTGGGAAATGTTAATAAGGCAACAAAAATCACTAACTCACTTGTCCCACTTGTTCAGAGTACAACCCAGGGAAACCTGCTTGCTCTGCTTCTGGAATTTTAAATTGCTAATGGACCATTTGAGGTTAGGCAAGTGTATTTCATATAGTTACTCCAGCTCATGGATATAAATATGTTTTAGTCATGGTCTGTATGTTTCCTCATTGGACTGAAATTTTCTGTTGTAGACAGGCTACTGCCACTTCTGTGGCTAAAGTTCTTCTGGACAAGATTGATTATTCCTACCTGAGGAATGGCTCTCCAGCTCCACGGGGATCCGGGAACTCATTTGCCAGTCAGGTGCTTTGACAAGTCTGCGCTGTTTGGCCAATTTTACAACACTTAAATTACACTTACCACCCTCAGTCCTCAAGTTTAGTTGAACACACTAACAGCATTATAAAGACTCAGTTGACAAAGAGAGACCCTGCAAATCACTCTGCCAAAAGCATTGCCATTGGTCTTTCTAAATCTCAGATTCACCACTTTGGAACTAAAAAACTCTCTCCCTTTGAGGTAGACACAGGGAGGCTAACGAACCTGGCCCCCATCTTTTTTGATCTGTGGATGATAAAAGGAGATATACTTCAACACTGTAAAGGCCTAACTGCTTTTGTGAAAATAACCGTGTTCTTGTAATCTTTTCGCAGTGGGCTCCAGGGAGACAATCTGAGGCAACGTATATAGCACCTGGAGATTTTGTCTATTGAAAAAAGCACCTCCAGAAAGACTCTCTCAAGCTCTCTGGGAAAGCCACCATTGGGTTCTGCCAACCAATCCTAGTGCTGCCAAACTCCAGGAAACAGACTTCTGGATCCACGTGACACATCTAAATAAAGTACCCAACCCTGACTAGACCTGCACGCCATCTGATGACCTGAAGGTGAAGATTTCCCCAAACTAAAGCAGATAACACCTGATGAGACAGCTTTCCCATGATGTTAAGACCAGACCAGTTAGAATATTTAAAATTCACAGAAGTCTTTCTTTCATGAGGACTATTAACTGACTCTGGATTCTTATCCAATTCATAGTTTCTGAATTTGCTACAGGCTATATTATTCATAAGACATTTTGCTTCACTTTCTTTTGGGATAATAATATCTTTGATTACTTCATCTTTTATTCTTGCATGTATCTTATCAAAACACTGTTTAATTCTTTCAGTTCGAGGGTACTTTCTTTGTATTCACTATCTTAAGATACAGACGTTAGATGAGAAATGCCTGAGAGATTTCCCTTCTTCCTTTTCTTGTGGCTCAAATATGACCACAGTAGTTTCCAGTCTGTGTACTTTCCCTCTAAAATTAGACAAGCTACCCAGGAAAGGCATCAAGGAATAAAAGGTGGCTGAATCTGGAAAAACCTGACTCTTGATCAGCTATGCTTTTGGAGAAAAAACTTGATCAAAAGGAGGAAATATGAAAATTAATAAAAAAAACACATCATTCATAATGAAGTGGCTAGAAGAGAGAACTCTCAATAGTGTGTAACTCAGTACACACCACTGACCCCAACAGGAAATGTACCTTGCATCTCCAACAGCAAGTGATAGGACTTTACTACTCAGCAGGTGAAAGGAAAGATTCCTCTTTGACCAGTAACAGCTCAGCCAGTGGGAGACAGCCATAACTCAGCCAATGAGAAGCCAATACTTTGAATTTCCAATCTCTTCGAGTGGGATCCTCATTTGCAACAGCTCCTCCCAGTCCATAAGAACATTTCTCTCCTTTGTTTCTTTAGACTTGCATGTAGTTTTCCATTAGACTGCATGTCCTGGGTTGCAGTTCTTTGCTGTTTCTAAAAAAAAAAAAAACATTTTGCTGGAGAAATATCTGATAATTTGTTTGAAGTCAACAACATATGGAAAAAAGACATAAAATAAGAGAATATGTTAGCAGCTCTAGACACTTAATCGCTAAGACACATAGTCAAAACAATATATTTAGAATGAAAAGTCTTATTTCAAAATGGGAACTGGGAATAATATTATCAAAGAAGTTGCAGAAAAATACCCAGTGCTAAAGAAAGGTAAGTTTATAGAATTTAATGAAAGAGACTACAGAATATAGAATAGGAGGAAAAGAAAAATGACAACTACAACAAAACATACCCTGAACACATCTTCATGCAATTTTAGAAAATAAGATAAGGATAAAGAGAAAATTTTGAAATCTTTCATAAGAAACAAAAGGCAATAACAAAAACAGGTCCTCTACCAAGAAAGGGGAGTCAAACTGCTATTAGATATTTCTTCAGGCTATGGACATGTCCTTTGGTTGCTTGAAGACAATGAATTCCCTCAAAGTTATAACAGAAAACGATTTGAAAAAAAATCTATAATTAGTGTAATTATCAACCAAATATAAAAATAGAATAATTTTTTTCAGACATGCAATACATTTAAAATTTAATTCCATGCTTCTCATCTCAAAAAACATCTTTGTGGAAATACTCTCTAAAACAAAGGAGGAATCAGAAACAAATTATTATGGAATACAAAAATCGGTAGGGTTGCAATGAAAAAAATCTCATATTGGCAGTTCTTTTAGTCACATTTGTACATATTAAATAAAGCTTTCCACAACATTTTGGAATATCTAGTGTAACATTTAGAAGAATCTTAGTACTTAAGAGAAGTCATTTTCTTTTAATCAGAGAAAATGAAAGATAAACAAAATCCTTATAAAAAAAAAACAAAATATAAATGTGAGGAAAATCAAAGTAAGGTACGATTAGTGGGATATAACTAGAGATAATCCATTTGAGCTTTTTATTTGGAACATTCTCTTTCTAGTAGAACAGGTTTCATGACAGGATGCATGTATCCTTCTCTTAGATTCAATTATGTTGTCTTGCGTTGCAGTGAATAATGTATAGTTACTATCATAATATTCTTAATGTGGTTTATTTGCTTTTGATATTCCTATAATTAAATAGTAGCAAAAGTTATGACTATAGAACAGAATGCAAACAAATATTAGGAAACCTAACACTATTAAAAGCATAGTTGACAGAATTGGGGAAGTGTTAAGGGGAAGAAGATATACATGGAAAGAGTTATAAATATATTATCCCTCTTCATCTTACATAATACAGAATTAGGAGTTACTCTCTGAAGTTAAAACAATACAAAATTAAGATTTTTATATATTATGTGAAGTAATGAAGGTGATTAATAGAGGAAAATAATTTAAAATATACGTAAAAACAAATTACAGGAACAAGTAAGAAAATATAGAGATTTCAAATTCTTTATAACAATAGCTGTTACCTAAAGTTAAATTAATAAATACAGTATGAAAATATTATTTAGATTTAAAAAGATAATCAAAATAAAAATGAAAAAGAAAAAACATTAAAGAATGGTCAACTTTAAGGAGAGGACTGATGTAAAGAATAGAGAGGGAACAATTTTAACTTTAATTTTTTATTTTATTTCTGTTTGAAATTTGCATTTATTCTATGATATTTATAAATTGAATTCCATGTACATTTATTATTTTATAATAAATAATTAATAGATAATTATTGTTCAGTGTTCAATTACTGTTGGTTATGATTAATTCTTTCATTTATTTAGTCATCAAATCAACATTTCCTCAGCACTTACTATAGGCCAAACATTGTTATAGATTTTGAGCTATACATCATTGCCTCATGGATTTTACATTTTATTGAGGGAGACTAAATATAAACAAGGAAACTAAATAAATCAATAAAACCTATTAAGATAGTGATAAGGCTTTAAAGAGAATTCAACAGGAATAAAGAGATGTTGTGTGTATAAGGTTGAGAGGTCAAGAAGGCAACTGTGTGGAAGAGATATTTGAGCTGGGGGCCTGATTGTTGAGTAGAGAGAACTATCTGTAAATAGAGGCCCCTTCTGAGTTGAAAAGAGTTCCAGGAAGTGGTAACAGCTGTCATAATGGCCCATTGTGGGCTTAAGGGACAGAAAAGGGGTAAGTGCCTATAGTATAGCAAATGAGAAGGAAGTGTAGAGTCTAGATGAAGAGAGGTCTTGCAAATCATGACAGAGTTTGGATTTTATCATAATCATGACAGAAAATGACTGCAATGAGTCAGAACTTGAACTTTTATTTTTTGATGAAGAGTCTAGTGGAATTTTTTAACATATGATGATGGACAAATTATCTTTCCTGGAGGAATTTTTATGTAAAATTCTGTGTCCATCTTGATTTTGTAGAATTAATTAACTTTTAAAATATCTTCCAACACTGATTTGTAATATGAGGACCTTGTAATAAATATATTACTGCATGGCAAAACTCATTGATGCCTTGTATTACCCCATTTATTCGAATATATTTTATTTTATTATTTGTCACAAAGAATATGGATACAGTTTTATTGCTTGTTGAATAAGACAACAGACTTGGATTTCACAGAATGGTAAGGTTTACATTTAATTAACAAGGATGGGAGTGAACAATTGACAACCTAACTATACTTTGCCATGGAAGTATATTAAAATAAGGAAACAAAGATGAAGAACTATTGCTCTGTTATCACGATTAATTCCCCCAAAGAATGGACACTGAGTACTAAAAAGGTAGGAAGAGCATGTTCTGAAAATTATGGACTGTACTTCAGTTGACATACATTTAAGTTGATGAAAAATGACAACTATATGTCTGTTTTCCTTTTATTGTAGCCCAGTGGCTTTCATTGGACTGCAGACCAAATAATGTTGTCCACCAAATAAAGATTTGTAATAAAAAACTACCATTCTCTATTTTGGAATTTATGGTTACTGAGGAGAGCAATTCTTTCTCATGGTGCTCTGGTCAGGGTGGTTTCCTAGAAATGTGCTATGGTTTATTTTGTCTCTTCATATTGGTAATTAAGATCATAAACTGAGGTATACATGTTAAAGTACAAGTTCAGAGAATAAGCCTGTGACAAACATAACTTTATTAACTCACATTTTTCACTGCCCTTGGTTCCACACAGATACAAATAGAATTCTATACTTTTATTCTTGCCAAGTTTTGGCACTGGATGCTGCTGAAGCATCATCTGCTCCTTTACCCACCGTACCTGTCTCCCTTTCCTTCTTTTTCTCAGTCTGCTATTACCAATCTTTCCCATTTCCCACTCTTTTTTTTTGCCCCGACATTCCTTCTCTTCATCTTCCCAGTTGATTTTCTCTCTCCCTTAACTTCTCCTTTTCTCTCCCTCTTTCTCTTTCACCTCTTTCATTGCCCCCATTTTTGTCCTTGAGTCTTAAAGGTACTAGTCCGTTTTGAAAAACTGCATCCAGTTTTCCACTTTCTCTTTCCATTTTCTACTTCCCATTTTCCATTTTCCACTTTCTCTTTCCATTTTCTCTTTCCTATTTTCCCCTATCTTCCTTCTTTCTTTGTGTTGGAGGGACATGGAGATATTGGGAGGTGGTAGGCTATTAAAGTATAATCATTACTAATGGAGAGGTCAATTTAAACATTTCAATATCAAATCATCCAAGTATCCTTTTAAATTCTGTTCTAAAAAGTCAAAGGCCTTTGGTAATCAAATTTTCCTGCATCCTAAAAGATTTTAGCAGTATGAATTGTTAAGCTTTGCTTTATCATTTGTGAATAAAATTAACTAGAATGTAAACTTTGTGCTTTTAAATTTTTAGTTGTTTTTAATAGCACTAACAATATTTTGTAACAAATATGCAAGCACGTATTTGGTACCAAAATATTTATTATTCTTAAGAATATGATAGGTTTTTAGAGCTAATTTTAGTTTCAAGGAGAATGGAAAAATTGACTTATATAGAATCTTATATGGGCTGTTGAATACATTAGTCTCAAAAATAGTTTTCAATAACATGGACTCTTAGGTTATGTAGAGTAAATACAGTGTCATGAGGAAAGGCTGAAGGTCAATTAATTAAGAAGAGAGTAGACTCATTCTGTCCTTTTTGTACCCTCGTGAATGAAGAAGTGTCATACTAATTTCTCTGATAATCCATTTTTAGTAACCCTCTTTAAGGATCATTATTTTACTTTTCTTAGCTCTTCCATAAAATAGTAGGCAATTAACTGTACACAGAGGCTTCCTGTTTTATCAGAGTGAATTTTATTTAGAGCTCAACCTTCTGGAAAGTGCTGTAAGCCAAACAAAATTATAACCAAGGATTATTCGAATTAGTTTAAACCAGAGAAATGGAAATGATTAGATAGATATCTAGGGTGTAGATAGAGCAAGAAACCCTAGAGCAGGAAATACTCCCTTGCAACCGAGTAGAAAACTGGCAACTACCTAGCTCTTGTTTCTGCTTCAATTCTGTTTCCCCCTCACTGGCTTTTGGAGCTTCACCATGGAAATGGCCACCTACTGCCTGCAAGTTTATGTTTCCTCTGTTCAGAGTTAAACCCAAAGTGATTGGCTTTTTCTAAATCTTAATTTTAAACTCCTGAGAGATTCTAACTGATCCAGCTTTTGACAGTGTCCTCTCCTGGTTTAATCAATGGTGGCTAGGATATTTGGAATACCTGATGCAAACAGTGTGAGGAGCAAGAGGGAGTCAGTTATCAAGGGAAAGGTATCAGTATCAGCTGTGAAATTTCCCCCCAAATTGTATACTACAAGTAGTCTTTGAGTATGTACTTGTCTGAAAAATAGACTTCTCATGGGATAGATGCTAGAATTAGTGTAGTAAGGAACCAAACTGAAGTAAACATCAATCTCTTTGGGCAGAGAATTGAACAACAACCACAAAACCGGAACCAAAAAGTATAACAAACAGTATAATGAACTGCATGTATTTGCTTAACTCTAAACTAAAATCATTCATTAATTCTCTTTCCAAAATGAAATGGTAGTGGTGGTGGTGGCAGTGGTGGTGCTGATGGTGGTGGTGGTGGTGGTGATGGTGGTGGTGGTGGTGGTAGTGTGTGTGTGTGTGTGTGTGTGTGTGTGTGTGTGTAAAGAGAGAGAAACGTGAAATGTTATTACCTTCTCAGCTGGGAACAGAATTCCTTTATTTAGAAAAATGCCTTGATAAGGTCTTGGAATAAGTCCTTCAAGGAACTCAAATGTCACCAGAGTTTAAGGTTAGAGAAAAGGTGTTTTATTCTGGCAGAGAAGAATTTAGAGCTCCTTGGGAAAACAGGGACACTGAGGGTTTAAACAGAAAGATGGAATAAGGAAAGAGATGAGAGAGATGGTGGTGGAGTATAGAGGGTAGAGATGACTTCTGTGTGGGAGATGTTGTAGAGTGGGAACTCCAGGAGTAGGAATAGAGTTATAGGAAAGGAATATGATGAAGAGAAAAAACTGTATATGAATTTTAAGGTTGTTTACTTTCTGCATGAAGTATGATCCCACTTTTTTATCCTCATCTATTCAGTAAAATCTACTCATCCAAAAATGATTACAATGAGCAATGAGTGATGTGTGTGTGTGTGTGTGTGTGTGTGTGTGTGTGTGTGTGTGTGTGTTTCTGTGTGGAAATTGAAAAAAAAAAGGTTTATTTTTACATTAAGGTAAATATTATGGGCACCAGAACATGTGAGGTTATGGAACCCAAAGGACCCTTAAGAATATAAGAGCTCTAGGGAAAAAGAAAGGGAGAAGACCATAATATAGAGCTTGCTGTTCAAGTTTATTTGACCAAGATTTTTAAAGTATGAGTGCTCTCAGCTCTAAGGTTATATTTTGGAATTATAAGTTCAAAAGAAGCATTCCATTATTATTATTCTTTTAGGTTTGTTTGAATTAGAGTTAAAGGCTTTCGAAAAGTGTCAGAGCAAAACAAAACCAGAATATTTCACTATATTTAGAAAGATGCCCAGTTAATTATATTTGCCTTCATCAAAAGAAGAGATTTCTTGAACTCAGAAAGAGAGAACACAAGAAATTTGCTAAGTGTAGAGTTCTCATCACAAGAAAAAATTTGTGTGAAGTGGTGGATGTTAACTAAACATATGGCAATTATTTAGATTTATATATATTATCATTATCATATATAATTATTATGCTGTATGCCTTGAACTAATAAGTTATATTTGAATTATATCTTAATAAAATTAGGGGCAGAAAAGAGAAAGTTCTGACAGTATAGCCAAATGAATATTTGTTAATATGTCTTGATAAATTCCACCTACTTGTTTCAGACAACCTTGAGACGTATGCCTTGCCAAAGCTTACTTTCTTTTCTTGTTAAAATAAAAAATAAACGTATGACTGGCCAGTTTCTTGCCTCCAAGCATTTACTAAATTCTTTCTTCTAAACCTGCTCTTCAGGATATTTTGAAATACCTAACCATCTGTACTGTAGATGTGAAAGCACAGATGATGCAATTTATTTTGCCTGAAACAAAAATTTATATATTCATAGATAATTATATTAGGTAAGAAATCATGGAAATATAGTACAGGCACTGTAACATGTTCCTGCTCATAATTTTTTTTTTTTGGTGTTGTGTACGTGTGATTTTCCTCTACCAATTTACTAAGAACTGGGTGGGGAGAAGTGACGCCATTAGGGAAATTAAGAAAGTTATTCAAATACTTCAGCATCACCTTCATTAAAATATTTCAGGTATACTTTGATATAAAAGTTTTGGAGTTTAATGTGTTGTTGAATTTGGGTCTTATGTATCAATTATGTAGTAATATATTCTCATTAAAGATACACAACTAACTGACAGCAAATGGTATATCTGCATAAAACATTTATATGTATTCATGCTCTCAGATTGAGCATAGGTGAACATCTTTAAGAGGGCTGTTCATTGTGAATAGTTCCTTGTTTGTATCACAGTTGTGTTTGAAAACTATAAAAACTCACTGTCCTGAACAAAGACTCACAGACAGGGCAGATCCATGACTCAAATAAGCAGTCTTTTTTGGAGGAATATGGCTTTGGAATTTGGAAACAAGAGCCTCTGCTAGGACTTGAACTAAGAAAGAACATGCATGAGAAAATACTCAAAAAAATCAATTGGTAGAGAAAGTTAAGGATCAAATAAGTGTAAAGAAAAAGGTAAAGAACATGAAGAGACATAGAAAGAGTGAGTGGCTTTTGTTTTTTTGTGTTGAGGATCTACCCAAAACTCATGTATTTCTATAATAAATGCCTTCTTTGTTTTATTAAATTTTAAAATTGAAATATAATTTGATATCTGACATTATACAGTATTAGTTTCATATATACAACATAATTTAATATTTATATATATTGCAAAATGATCATCACAATAAGTCTAGTTAACATTTATCACCATTCATAGTTACAAAAAAAATTTTCCCTGTGATGAGACCTTTTAAGATCAACTCTCTTAACAACTTTTAGTTATACAATACAGTACTATTAACTGTAGTTACCACTCTGTACATTATTCAAACAATTTTGTATGAGATTTTGTACTTGCATTTTGTGACTAAGATGTTTTTTTCTCCTGAGTATCCCTGCCCTAGCCCTCAAAGGTTACCACATGAGCTTTACAAATAGGTACTTTCCTAAGGTGGGTATTTTTTTTTTTTTAATTTTAGGGCACTTTTAATGACTTGTTTAAAGAGCATTTTTAGTGTAATTTCTTTCTTTTTATTCTAATTAAAGAGTAACCAGAATCAAAATTATAAAAGAAAATTAGTGCAATGCCTGGAATGATTAAGTTTTTGATATGGTCCAATCAATCACTATCACTTATCATTTTTGTATAATAATTAGTAGGGTGAACAACACTTCTCTTTTCAATTTGGGTTGACATACTAAACATGCATTAAATGTTTGTTGAAAAAAGGGTTTTATTAGTACATTCTGTGTGAGTAATGACACTTCATGACAAAGAAAGGTGATGTTCAATAACTGACTTTTTCTAAGAAGTAACAGGAAAAGAACATAATCATTCTTTGCAAATAATTTATCAACATTATTTCATAACATTGATAAGTGTCATTTTTCTCAGAGGAAAAGATGATATGCATCCACCACACAAAATGGAACCATATATTGAGTTATGAATAAGGTATTAATAATATTAAAATTAAATCTAATATTAAGTAATATTAAGTGCACAAATTTTATTGCACAAATAAGTGAAAGTTTCTGTCATAACAATATGCCTTTAATGGTTACCAACTCAAATGGCTATAGAAATTTGGGGCCTGGTATAGATAATAAGAAGTGATAGTGACTGAGATAGTGGAGAAATATATCTTACCTAAAGCAATCACAGGGTGCATCTAAAACTACTTAATATTCCACTTTTTTTTAACTCCTTGCCTTGTGTGTGACACTGCTTTGTTCTTCTTTTATCAGGGAAAATGGTTTAGTGTGCTGCATCTCACATTTCCATAGATGGGAGAAAATTTCCCCCACAATGCGCAAGAGGAGGTAATATGCTTCTGACTCCTCTCTACTCTCTTACGTTACTTCCTCTCCATCAAGAGGAACACACAATTTCGACAAGAGCCTGATTATCTATGGATGTAGTTAGCATGTTGAAAATCATGGTCCAGCCTGATGAATTTCTTTCTTTGTCCCTGGGTTGAGAAAGGATGTGGCAAATTGGTTTTGTATACCAGCACTTCAAATCATTAATAATTCTTGAATTAATAATATTGCAAAGGGTATTGAGGCAGCACTGCAATAATGCTTAGGAACCATAGCAACTCCTCAAGTGCTGCAACCAGAACCAAAGACATAGTAGACTTTAATGTGAACATTCCAAAGTTCTGGGTGTAGAAAAAAGAGAATATCAGGAGGTCAAAGTCTTAAAAGTGAAATTCTTTCTGTACTGAAACATTAAGTATTAAGTAATATTTTTTAAAATATTCCATTTTAAAAATGTTACTGCTTAATATTTAAATATTTAAATCATATTTTTAAATTTTTATTATCTGATGAGGACTAATTTGATCATTGAAGGATATGGGAGGGGGGAAATACTTAAATTACAGGGTTGTATGAACATTATAAAGTAGACATTTTATAATTGGACATAGAGGACCAAATAAGTTTCATAAGATGGGTTCACCTCTTGAGTATATTACTGGAAATACTTTTTATTTCTTTGATGAAGGAGGCCCTATTCAATGGGTAGAAATCATTCAGGGCATAGTACTAGCAAGTAGCTATGCCAAATGGGAATGTCTGGAGAAGCGCACATCCACCAAGATGAAACTATAAGGCAGCTTTAGATTCTGGGGAACATGGGGTTTCTGGTAGAGAAATTAGAGAAATAGAGATGCGCCAGGGCATGAGTGGACACTAATCCTTCCCAAAACCCTCTATTCAATTTTTGTCTTTGGCTATCTTACTCCTATGAGAAGCATTTATTGGAAAATACAGGAAACAAAAGGAAATTATGTCAACCATGAAAAATGCTGTGCTTTAAGTTTCTATTAAGAAAGATCTCTACGTCACCCTTCATTGATGAGTAAAGAACAATTCATTTAATTCTCAGTAGTAGCTTGCCTTCACTTGGCAATATTAGAAATTTATTTTCTGCTGTGTTACCACAGGGTTATTTAAACTTTACTACACCAACTCATACTCTGACAAATAGGATTTACATGTGTCTCAGCTTAACTCAAATATTGAATTAACATCTGCACCAAAAACATTTAGATCAGGGATGATTCAGAAGGAATGGTTTAGACTCTGACTTCCATTATTTCTTTTATGACTGAAAAGGGATAGACCATTAAAACAAATCAGGTGTTCACTTAGATATAACCTTTCTGGGAAAACTGGAAACTGAGTGGCAACCAGAGTAAGTCTACAGCAGACTTAAGTTGATATCCCCATTTCTAGTTTAGTTCTCCCAATTCTATTTCTCCTACTGATGGCTGCTACTTTTTAGGCTGACACTGCAATTCAGGGCATCTGATTTTCCCAAGCTTCCATGTGGATGGAACTGGAAATGTGAAACTATTTAGTCTGGTGGGTAGCGGGACAATTTACGTTAAGTCTGATAACTTTTCTTACTATTTACTACTCACACCAAAATGGGCACTTGAAAGGAAATAACCATGGACTCTAATCATTATTAATACACAGTCACCTCTTTGCAAATATTTGTGAGTGGAAGTCAGGCTATGGGTGTTACACTTTGATCAAACTATTCTACTTTACAAATTAAAAAAAAATCAATAGATTGAAATATATCATAATAATGATTCGTATGTACTAACCTCAAGTAAGAATCTGGTGAATTTGTTGACTCAAGAGTGATTTGGGGCAAATGCCCTGCCTATTACGATCCAGCTCTGCCTATAAAATTTTACCCTCGGGCAGAATATTTGTCAAATTCTTTGGGGCTTCTCATATAAGACCAAGCGGACTGAATGAGTGAAAACCTTGTAGTTACGAAAAATAAAACAGTCCTATATTTAGTGATAGTAAAGAATTCTGTATTAGGATTAGATTTAGTTGCATATAACATAAAATGCCAATGATTAGTAGTTTATTTCTCTGGAAGTCTGGATGTAGGGATTATAGAACTGGTAAAGTAAGAGAAAATGCTACAATCAAGAGATGGGGTAAGCTCAAGATGTATGAGGTTTCTGCCAGTATGACATGGCATACTGTTTTACAGCAAACTTCTTTTGTGTGAATAGAAGGAGTACACTCTATGATAACAATAAAAAATATGGTATAATAAATACTTAAACCAGTAGCATAATTGTTTCTTATCATTATCAAATATTACCTACTGTTCATAATTGTACGAACAGTACTTTATATTTGCATGACTGGCAGTGCAGTAGGTTTGTTTACGTCAGCATCACCACAAACTCGTGACTAATGTGTTGCACTATGAAGTGATGATGGCTATGATGTCACAATGTGATAGGGATTTTCAGCTCCACTGTAATTTTATGGAACCATCCTCATATACGTGGTCTGTCATTAATGGAAATGTCATTATTCAGTTCAGTATATGACTGTACAGCATATTATGTTGCCTATCAACACAATCTCCCAGCTGTTCTTTCCCATAAATACACTTTTGTACATTTTTCCTGGTAGTTGATGTAATTTTGTCTCTTCTGTTTATCCTTAAGTGTTATGAGGTTGGGACTTTTTCTTTTAAAGTAGTTTTGGAAGCTCTCATCAAATTTACAAATTAGTAATGTCTCCCTATTAACTCTCAGTATTCTGAAAAGCACATATGTTAGCTAGGTTTTTAATATTTATCTTTTGGAAAATCCACATGCCTTTCATGCAGAGGCAAGAAGCCAAGTGCTGAATACAGGCCTTTGAAATGAGGAAAAAATAAATGTTGAGTGCTGAGGATGTTGATCTGGAGTTAAATCCTGTTCATAAATGGCCTCTGTAAACAATTCTGGCCACTAGTCACTGACCTCCTAGGGATTTGCTCTTGTGAAACTATTCCCTGGTCTTTAGTTCATCAGACTGTGTATTCTTAGTTAAAGAAATAATACAGCAGCCATACTTATTTACCACATATCCCAGGTCTTTAAGTAAGACCTAAATAGCTGTGCTCAAATTAGTAAAGACATGCTAACATCAGTTTTAGAGAAAAAGAAAAAGTTTATATCAACTTAATAACACTTTGGGAGCTTTTTATTTATAGGACAATGATTTGAGACTGTCAGTTGTATTTAGTGAGGTCTGGCATTATACAACTAGGGCCAGAAATGTGCCTACAAATTGGCATGTGCAGAATAAACTGAGGGACACATTTTCTTCCCCTTGATCAAAAGTATCCCCTCTCCCTTCAAGTCTGCACTAATCTGACTTGTGGCCTAAAATGATTAGAGTCATTCTTTTTAGAGAAAACAAGCAAGTGGTTTTTGTTGTTGTTGTTTTTGTTTGTTTGTTTGTTTTCTTTTAAAGCAATTACTACGTGCTTGGTGCTTCATTTAGTGAGAATAATAATATACAAAAGATTCAGCTCATGTCTTCAAGGAAATTGCAATTATGATTTAAGGCATTTTCTTGGAATAGTCTCCATTCTTTTGGCTGCAAGTGGTTAAACTCAACTTAAACTAGCTTAGATCAAAATTTAAAAAAATCAATTTACTGGCCGATTTACATGAGCAATTGATTGAAGGCGCAGCAGTTGTGGAGCTCAAACGTTTCTCTCATCTGTCTCTGTTTCTCTTTCTAATTTGAAATCACTCTTGGACAGCTTCTCCCTTGTGTCCGGAACTGTGGCCATCAGCCACACAATGATTTATTACCAAAAAAGATCAGACTCTTTAGTTTTGGGTTTTAACAGTCATACGACTTGGAAGAACCTAGCTTAGCTCACTTGGTTGGAAGCGGTGTGGGGCGAAAGCTTCTCCCTGAAATGACTGAGATGTAGTGTAGGAGAAGGTTTCCCACAACAAGGAGAGTGATGTTATCATCTGGGGACAATTAACACAATATATATCCATCAGCCTCTTCTAAATCCTCAGAAATTATTGCTCTTTTTTTAAGTGTTTGGAAAATGATTAATGTAGACAATAAGGCTAACAGAGAAATTTTACAGAATAATACAAATTAGCCCTTAGCTGATTAACTAACTTTCAATATCATTGAAAACCAATGTATTTAAAGATAAATTTGATTTCTCTACTAATTTATTTAATAATTGAATTCTATACTGATAAGGTAGACACTTTAAGGTCTGTTTTAATTTTAGATGCAAAATGCTGTACCTGATAACACTAATGGTATCTCAGCATGCCTATTAACAGCTTCTGTAAATTAAAAAACAAATGAACATGCAAAATAATTTATTTCTAATAAAGAATCTTTAAAGAAACCAGTTTAAAATAATCTGAGTATTGTTCTTACACTGAACTGTAAGCTTCTGTAATTTTGGGTAATAATATGAAAAGCCTATTGAATATACTTCCTTTTAGCAAAATTAACTTTTAGAATACAAATGTGTTGCTTGCAAGCCATCTCCCTATCTGCCCAGGGATGCTGAGGGGGCACCTGAAGAACATCGAATAGAGAATACAGTTGCAGAGCTCAGTGTCAGCTGGCCCTGCCTCCTCCTCACAGGATGATATTTAACAAGCTTCTGACTTCTCTCTGCCTTAGTTTCTTCAATTGTAAACCAATCATCTCTATTGCATGCTTTAGCAAGGTCATGCTGAGGGTCTGAGATGAAGAATATTCTTTCCAGTTCCTTGGGAAGCTGCATATTCTTGTTTGTTTTCCACAAATCTTTGAACTTGCTTTTCCCATGTTCTGTGTTAATTCCAATTATATGAATAATTTTATCCTTTACTGATGGAGCAGAGAGACAATAGCTATCATTACTTGCTAACCAAAGCTCCAGGTAAAATTGTTATCATCATCATGAATTAATGTAATTCTTATCATCCTCAAGATGATCTGTTATTATAAAGACAGAGACAAATTAGAAAAATATTTTAAAAGATAAATATGCCAAGTATCAACCGTATGACAAAATGTGAAAAGTCACTGTAGGCTGCAGGAGGTATGGACGGTATTTTAGAGAAAGGGGGAGATGATATGGGCCTGGTAGGCTTTAGATAAGCAGATTGAAAGAGGCCAATCCTTCTAGGAAACAGAAATTTGCTGTGCAAATCTGTGCAAGCAGGAATAGGTATGCACATATGAGAAATGTAAGTGGTGATAAGAGAAGAAAATGTCTTAAAATAGAGAAAGTCAGCTGCATTCAATGTTAATGAAATGTTTAAAGGTGAAAGATGGAATATCATGTTTGATTGTAGTTGGGATTGATCTAGAGAAGAGGCAGATAATAAAAAAGATGATAGAAAAGTAAAAAGACATAATTACAGGCATTGAATTTGGGCAAGATAAGGAGAAAAGGAATACAGAGTACAACTGGAGATGTACAGTGCTTATATTGTGCAGCAGAAAACAAAGCAAACTGAGTTCAGAGTCCAAACTTTTGAACATTTGTCGGGAATAAATTGAAGGAGTTACTGCCAAGCTGATTGTAATCTCCCAAAGGAGTACAGCCCTATTTTAAATTTACATTCTTTTTTTTTTTCTGTCTGGTCAATGTAATTCTCTCAGTTTAAGGAGAATGGTGAAGGAAGAAAAGAACATTTGGTAGGCAAAGTTAGAGGAATTTATAGACTGGAGATCTTAATGGGCAAGATCTGTTGTGTTAAGAGTAATAGACAAAACAAGTTGAAATGAGTGGGAGAGTGTAGTTTTAGAAGAGTTGCCTTTATTATTTCAGTGATGAAGTAACTGCACTTGAAAATAAGGCCAGGGTGTGGCCGTGGAAGTGAGTGCCTTAAATAGAGCTGACAAGATCCTTAGGGTCAAGGATGATGAAATCCAATGAGCAAAAATTTGGCATAAATCAGCTATGTGTCCCTTGGGGTGATGACAGGATTTATGGATGAGAAAAAGGACAAAGCCTTCAATAAAACAAAAGGAAGAGTGAGAATAATTTTGATTGGTGACAGTGCAGAGAAAGGGGCAGAAGGTAGGGCTTAATGGGAGGAGAGTAGTAATTATTCAGAAGTGGCAGTAGAGAGCAAGGAAACTCCTGATGGAGTCTTGATGTATTTGATACACAGAAAAACAATTGAATAAACTCTGGTAATCCATTTCCCCTGGGGAGAATCGAATTTTAGTAAACAATAAGCATTGTAAAACATATGAGCAAGGAATTATAAAGAATATGGGTTTGTTAATCTTGGAATGAGAATTCCCAAAGGAGGATTGAGGTGTGAAATCATCAGTGGAAGTTTGGATAATAGAAAAGAAACCACATAAAAGGGAAGGTAAGGAGAATATGAGTCTAGTAACTTAATTGGCAGTGACCAAGGAAAATATATTGAAGAACTGTGGACATTTCTGACTCTCAAGTGACCAGGATAATGGCTGATGTTACCCTGATGAGCACAAAGCTCAAACACTCAGAATTTAATTGCATCCAGGATGAGCCTAGAGAGAAAAGTCTCTTTATCTAATTTTCCACTTGTGGTCACTGTTCAGATGTTGTATTCAGAATAATTTTAATAATATGACAACTTAATTGTAGTATCTCCTTTGCTTAATCCTTTTGAATGCTTTGCCACTGAAGGTGAGGTCCAACCTACATAACCTTGAATGAATAAAGAAGAAGGAATAATTTTTGGAGGAAGAGATTAAGAAATATAAAGAAAAATAGAGAAATGCAGGTGAGTTTTAGGAAAATGTAGAATAGAAAAAAAGAGAATGATATGATAAATATATAAACATAAATGGAAGAAGAACGGAGCCACGTGACCATTCTATTTGAAGGATATCGACAAGAAATCAAAGGAGCTAAACCATTATTTTGTTTCTGCTTGGTCTCTGGCTTTAAACCATGAAATAGGTGAGTGGAAGAGACAGGGAGTTATAATGAAAACCACAGGCTTTTGATTCAGACAGCTTAATCAGAATTTGAACATTGGCTCTACCATAAATTAACCTTGACCTTAGGCAAATCACTTTACCTCTCTGAACTATAGGTTTCTCATTTGTAAATTGAGATTAATAATATGTACCCCTATGTTGCTTTGAATGTTAAATGTGAAAACATAAAAAGCATATATCGTAGTAATTGACACCTGGTAAATGCTCAGCAAATGTATATTTCACCATTCTCTTTGTATCCATAAACTTCTGATCTGGTTTTCTCATTATTTCTATAATCATTACTTCTAGTTTTATTGATAGTTTTATGCTTCTGCTTATCAAAATTCAGTATCACCTTGGACTTGTTCTTGGTATCTTTTTTTTTTTAATGGTTCATTTCTTCATTTTATTCTGATTACTAAATCTATGATATTTGCATTGGTGGTCAAGTTTTCTTGTGGGCAATCAAAACCTAGACTTTCTCACTGCCTTCAGGAGACTTTACTTGAATGTTAATTTCTAGCTCAAATTAAACACATTAGAGAATTAAGTTCCTTGTGTCTACACCATAGGAAGCAATAAAGTTATCCACAGTTTTATACCTGGGAGGATTGACTTTCATATCAAATCTTACTTCAGGTAGTGGACTGTTTCCATAGGGCAATAACATTTTTTTTAAAAAAATGAGTCATACTCTCTTACCTCTAAGTCTTTAAGTATTTACAAACAAATTTATTCTTCCTTTGCTAGTGCTTGGACTTTAGGTAGATCACTTTGGCCTTCTGGGTCTCAATTAAAAATGAGAGATTTGTGATTATTCTTGCTCAAAATCTATATGATTCTGTGAAGTCTAGAGATATTGTGCCCTTTTCTAGAGGCCACACAGTTGGTCAGTAGCAGACTCAGATGGAGAACCCATACCCGTACCTCCTGGCTCGGGGAGTAGTGTGCTTCCCCATGTGCCCTGGTTAACAAGGAAACAGTGTCATGTGTTGTCATTTTTCCTATTACTTTTCCATATGAAAAATGATATCAACTAACCCACTCTTTTTACTCTTCTTGCCACTGCACCAAATATTTGATAATAGAGAAGAAACATTGTCTCTAAAATGCTGATATAGAATAATGAGTTCCAGGGATCTAAGATAAAGAAGAAGGTGGTAGAGAAAAATTAATGACAAGAAAAGAGAGGGAAACAAGAATTTCAGATGTCTTCTTTAGAAAAGCGTCATGGGTTGTCCAGTATAAAACCTGAAGCTCCAAGGAACACACCACTAATGAACTAAGACGTCGAAACACAAGCCTTTCAATAGTGTTGGCAAGGTGACCTTTGCTGTCATATCATCTGTTTACTGTACATACGTCTTACATAGGTCGTACATAAGCACAAGTTTGTATTTTTAAAATGGGGAGAGTCCATATGATTTTGCTGCCCCTGAGGTATGAATATGAGAAGGAGCTAGAAATAGTGTTATGAAACCTTATGTTTGTGTTAATCATACTCAATATGACAAATGGGTAAGAAAGAACCCTTGGAAACCCCCCCAGGAAAGGCAAAATGAGGGAAAAAAGTAACAGATGACTGTTAACTCTTGGAAAACTGTTCATTCTTACAGATGATGAATAATAAAGACAGTAGGGTAAAAAAAAAAAAAGTAAAAGCAAAACCCAACTATTACAGCTTTCTGTTTTGAAACAAAACTATTTGGTTCTATGTTTTCTCTTTCTGGGAAGTTATAATGTTTCAGAGGTAAATCCTAAGATTTCTCTTATATAAGATTTTAGTTTCAGAGAAGTGGCCAAAATATTAGGTTCTTCCCTTTGGACTGGGCACTGGCTTTTTTCTGTACCTGAGGCTACAGATTTACAGATGTTCCACACAGAGATATCTCCAATTGGTTACATTCTGTTTCTCATTGATCAGGGACAAAATGCTCCCTCCATGCCTCCATCTCCACACAAATGCTCCTCCCTGTTAATGTAACTGCACACAATTATGTTTCTTTAATATAGTTTTTCTTTTCTCTGAATCAAGCTGGTTTTGTCCAATTAATGGCATTGTGACTCACTTGCTTTTTTCTACCCTTATCCTTCCACCTCTGTATGCCTGCTCCTTTAATCATGAAGCCTTAGTGCATAAGATTAACTGAGCCTCAGGTCTATAACCATGAGGGCAATAGATTTCGGTTAGACTTTAGATTAAGAGTAACATCTTGTCTTTAGATGTGTTTCAGCTGCAGGCTCATTGAGGCAGAACAATCTTACTGGCCACGGGATGAGCATCCCCATCCTCTTATCCAATCAGTAGCACCCACAACTCCAACTTCCTTAGTTTCCACGACTACTGATTTTTCCCTATATAACCTGTGTTCCTGAGACACCTGGGGAGCCAGGTTGTTGGGAGCAATAGATTGTCTGTGTCTCCAGGACTTACAACTCTCTAAATAAACCTTACTTTCTTTGCCGAAAAACCTGCACACATCTCTTTTTTGGCTTAGATGCGTGCAGGCTGACAGACCCCCTTTTTGTCCAGGGAACATGAGGGAGCTAAGAAATTTCCAGGACTGTTGAACTGTAGGTTGTTCTTAGGTGGTTGAGTCTATTTGGTTGTTATTGTCCCTTCTATTCTTCCCGGTATTTGAAACAAAAGGTATTTCTTCTACTCTTTTTAAAAACTACTGGTTTTTCTTTCCCAACCATCTTTGCTTTATCTTGAATCTACTCTTTGCCTTCTGTCCTACTACCCACAAGTGCTCTAGTCTATTAAACAAGAAAGCTGGCTCCACAAGCCTGGATTTCAGAATCTTCCTCTCAGATTTAACTTTGCTTCTGTTTTGTTGTAGGCCAGAGGAGGAAAACTAGCTCTTGAATAGAGTGAATGAAAAGGGAGAGTGAAATTTATAAAAAACAACCATACCAATATTTTGAGCTAACACTCTATAACACCTATGCAAATGATAAAGTCGGAGTAAATATCTGCCTTTTCCTGAACAGGGCCAGGTAATCTGAGATGAGAAAGATTTTTATTTTTGGGGGGGTAGTTTGGTCTTGTAAGAGACATAAAAGAAAATTTGAATTAGCCTTAGTTAGTAAAGAAATTGATTGAAGAGATCTGATGATATCTGATAAAATAAAAGGAAGAGAATATTCCGTTATAAGAAGAGCAAGAATTCAGCTGGGCCTTAGGTTAAGCCAGCACAGGCTCTGCAGTGCCTTTGGGGGGCTTTTTCTATTGCCTCGTGACTTTTACCCATGTCTATAGACTGGTTTTCTCCTCGTGGTAGAAAACACAACCACTCACTAACACCTAAATGTAACTGTATTGGCAAGAAAGAAACTGTTTCTCTCCCCTCTAAAAAAAGAAAAAAAAAGAAAAAAAAAGACTAAAAAGAAGAAAAAACAATCTAGTAGGGCCAAAAATTTATTTTAGACAAGAACACATTTCAGAGCATCTATTGGGTCTTCATACAGCAAGAGAAGTAGCTATTAAGAGACATATTTTGACGATGAGTATATTTCTCAGTTCTAACAGCTTAGTGGGAGTAAAATTGAAAATGTAAGTTGGGGTAAAAGGAAGAAATTAGCATTGATCTGCATAATAAGAATATTAAATATTTTATTGTGATGTTGCTGGCTTTGCACAGTCTGTCTAGGAAGAAAAATACTTATCTTCTGCCTTATTTGAGATTATGTTGGTTTATAAGAATTTATATTTATATTTTTGAGGTGTGTGCATGTGTGTGTGTGTGTGTGTGTGTGTGTGTGTGTGTGTGTGTGTGTGTGTTTCTACTGCTATTTGCTGTAAATGGGAAGGATAATGAGACAAGTTCAATGACAACTTCTGTTACAGAGAATTTTAGAACACCTGGGTTCTTACTTCAGACTGAGTAAAAGACCTGTAAAAATACACTACAGAAGGAAATCAGATGCATCTTAAAAGCAAAATGATTTGCTGTCAGCATGGACATAGTTTCCCAAAACTCATACAGAACATCACATAGAGGGATAGACCTGAAGAGAAAGGCCCGAGATTAGGGATAAGGGATATCCGTTAGTGGCTACTGACAAGAAGCAGAGTCTGCCACTCCCAAATATGCCTTTTTGAATGTTTTTTATTTTAAGATGGCTATTTTCAAGAAACAAAAGACTCAGAAAGAAACTTCCCTAAATGCTGAAAAGAATTTAGAGGGCCTGCTCCTGGAAGGAAGCTACTGTCATCAGTAATTATATTTAACGTAAACTAGTTGTGATAGACAAGAAGGAACCTGGCAAGATCTGTTTGATCAAAGTTCTGTGTTCCATTGTTAAAGATAGCCCAGCAAATATTTATTTACCAAAATTTACTTTTCTATCTCCATGTGAATTGCTTTTCTGCCTTTGAAGTCACAAACCAAAACTCCCTACCTCTTTCTCCTTAGCTCAAGATGGTATATAAGCTTTAATTGAGCAATCTGTCTTGGAACTCCATATTCTTATGGAACCCTCATGAGTACATATGTAATAATTTTTTTTATCTTTTAAATGTTTCATGTTAACTTGGTAATTAGTCCAAGCCAGAAGAACTGAGAAGTGTAGAAGAAAATCTATTTTTCTTTTCCCACACTACTCTACACATTTTTAACTTCTTGGTTGCTTTTCTTTTAAACGGTATACACAACAGATGACAGTCAACAAGTATATCATCATAGAAAACTACATAGCTTCAAGAATGTCTGTCTAGAGAAGAAACAAGTTATTCACAGAGTTGTGCAATCATTACCACAATCAATGTTAGAACATTTCGTTGTCCCAGAAAGAAACCTATATCCTTTAGCCATCACCATCCCTTGATCTTTTTGTCTTCAACCAGTAATTCACTTTCTTCTTTATTCTAGACAATTCATGTAAAAGGAATCATATAATATGTAGTCTTTCATGATTTGCTTTTTTTCATTTAGCCTAATGTTTTTGGCATCCATCCATGTTGTAGCATGTATCAGTACTTCATTCTTACCAAAATATTTTTTTTGTATGGCTATGCCACATTTTGTTTAGTCATTCATCAGTTGGTGGACATTTAAGCTATTTCCACCTTTGGCTATTATATATAATGCTGCTATGAACATTTGTGTACAAGGGTTTGTGTGTGTGTGTGTGTGTGTGTGTGTGTGTGCATGTGTGTATGTTTGTATCTCTTGAGTATGTACTTAGGAATGGAATTGTTGTGTCAAATAATGACTCTGCATTTAACTTTTTGATTAACTGCTATACGGTTGTTCAGTGGTTGCATGTATAAAAGTTTCAGTTGCTTCACATCCTCACCAACACTTGTTACTATCTGTCTTTTTGATTAATAACACCCTAGAAGATATGAAGTGGTATCTAATCGTGGTTTTGATTTGCATTTCCCTAATTACTAATGATGATGAACACCTTTTCGTGTGCTTATTGTTCATTTGTATTTCTTTGATGAAATCTATTCAGATGATATTTTTAGTAAGAAAAAATGCATACATTGTTAAGTTAGAGAGAAAAAGATTTGAAGCAAGGATTGTTAGTGGGAAGTTAATATTTGACTGAAGAAATTGAAGAAAAATTTTTATTCTAAGTGGTTATTTTACTTGTGAATTAAAAAAGGCACATGTGTAAAATCATGTATGCATATCTAAAACTATATGTATGTATAGTTATATATTTCCTACATTCCAAAGAATGCTCTGAGGCAATAAAAGAAAAATATAAATTTATTCGTTTGTTTTGTTGACACCTGCTATACTCAAGGCATGCTCCGTTCAAAAGATATATTAAATGAATAAAACAGGTTAAGTAACTTTTAGGCAGAAACTGAAAACATCTTATAGCATATGTGTCACCTTATACTCTCTCTATAGTCACTTACATGTACACTATGGGATTCTGAAGCAGACGAAGTCACCTTGACTCATACAGTTATATTCAGCCCATGTAATGGATTCATCAGGAAGTCTTGTTGGCTTTTTTTCAAAATATGATTTTATTTCCACTACTATAATTCTAGATGAAGCAATTTTGTATGCTTGTATTATTACTTCAGTTGACTTCAGAACTCTGGTTTCTGCACTTCATTTTATTCCAAAAATATGACAAGATGAATCTTATAAAACAAAACAATAAAATCCTGAGATTTTATTATTTTATCCTTTTGCTCAAAACATCCAATGACTCCCTTTTTCTTATCTTATTAAATCTATATGCTCTGCCAAGTTTAAAGTTCTCTATCATGTTGCCTCTTCTTGCCTCCACTAATCCATTCACTAATTCATTCAGTATATATCTCTGGGTGCCTATTGTGTGCCAAGTATTATGCTAGGGTTAAGAAGAATACCTTGAGGAAGATTCTTGCCCTCATAGAGCATGTGATACAGTAGAAGCTTGGAAAGTAAGCCACAGAGTAGACATGATGCTAAAGAGTAGCTTAGAGCATGGCGAGAAAAGCTTAGAGGATGGGCATATACTCTCACCTGAGAATTGATGAAAGTTTTCTTGGATGTAGTAGCAGAATGTGGATCCCAGTCAGTGAAGGAGAGGAATAACACTATTCCAGGTAGAAGAAGTTGTACAGTAGAAGACAGAGGTGAGAAAGATCCCACTTACTTATCAAAGGGAGTGAAAAGTTAAAGACACAGTTGAAGAAATGGATAGAATAGAATTCAGGCTGAAGTGGAGAAATCAGTCTTGGAAAGGAGGAGGGAAAGATAAAAGGATGAAATGCTAATTTCATTTCATGGAATGCTAATTGGCATTGGTGTTAGGAAGTAGAGGCAGTAGCTCTCTTGTTTGATGGTTTTTATTTTTCCTCTAAAGCAGGAGCTGAGGATCTCAGCTTAAGGTGGGAGGTAAGGGTTGCAAGTAGGAGATCTGATATGAATGAAGAGTTTGAATTGCTCTGTTATGAGACAAACAACACTGTAGGGCAGTGTAGGGTCAACAGAGATGGAAAACAGTGAACCTATACTGTGGTGGTGACAAATGCAGGCTCCATAATAAGACATGCCTGGATTCAAGTCACCTTGAGTCCCTGCTCTGACTTTGGGCAGGTATGTAATGTCTCTGATGCTTAGTATTTTCATACAGTAGAGATAATATTAGTACACTAGATTATTTGGGGTTTCCGAGTATGATTAAATGAGATAACACATGTAAAGCACTTAGCACGGTGTCTAGTAGGTAGTAAGAGCTTAATCAAATTTTCTATTTATAATAGTTAAGTATTGGTTTGGTCCATAGTAGTGCAGAGAGAGAGAGAGAGAGAGAGAGAGAGAGAGAGAGAGAGAGAGAGAGAGAGAGAGAGAGAGAGATTGGGAGAGAAATAGAAGAAACAAGACAGCATGGTGCCATCATGAGTACAGAGAACAGGGACTATCTCCATGTACTGCATGGTTCCACAGAGATTCACAGGCCAACAGACCTATTCTTCAGATATATAGAGTGACTTGCCCAGAGTGGGTTTCTGCAAGTCTGAGGAACTGCTTGTTACCTTCCTTTGTCATTGTCTACATTCCTTATTGGATATGAGTCAGAAGCACATTAGTACTTGCAATGTTCAATTAAACAAGATATATTTAAGCACATTTAACTTAATAGAATACATAATGACCAAAAAGAAGTCATCTGCAGCATAATTGGGTTATTCATACTCTTGGATGATTGCCTTTACAATTTATGGTCTGGACATCTCCACATGAAGTTACAAAACAGTTTGGTAGATGTTATATTAACTATTTAGTTTAGTTCTCTCACTTTTTATGCTATAATTTCCTTTAGTTATCTCAATCCTTCTGTAAAGACTAATATAGCTGTTTAACCTCTTGTAAAGATACTTTGTGGATTTAAAGAATGGGCAATACAAGAAATACATCCTGAAACAGAATAACCCTTTTCTCCATAACAGTGCACAAAAAGCAGCAGAAGCTATCGAGGTGACCATCAGTGACGTGAAATTTTCTTATGGATAAACTGAGAATATCAGGGTGCACCACAGTGAAGCCTATGATGTAATGGCTGTGTGGACTATATAGAAAGAGATGTGAAGAGATCACTTTAAGCATAAATTTGAGACAGCTAACAATAAATTGGGAAGGAAACTGACACTTGGAGTACATGGTATGATCAAATTCTAAGTCCCAGTTGTGAAATCTCAGGATACGATCATACTGACTTGACTTGGGTAAGATGCTAAGATTCATACCAATAGCCAATGCCAAATTCATGCAAAGGTCAAGCATTAACTTGGCTACTCCTGTAGATATATGGGTGGGGAAGAGAAAACAGTTTTCAAAGTGAGAGAGGGACTGGATGGCCAATCTCACAGCAATACTTCTTTCACTAATAAGCATTAAGACTGTGAGAATATCAATTTTTTGGCAAAGTTGACTTTTCCACACACTCTTCCTGTTTATCATACATATGGATTATAGAAGTCATAGATAAAGGGAGATTAACTTATTACAGTCTCTGTGTTTCGTGCCTTTTTGGTTTAAGTGTGAAGCCAAACTTGAAACACTCACTTCTCAAGATGACAAATGAATAAAAGCCCTCTGGCAATCCCAAGAAAATAAAAAAAGGACATGGCTTTTTTGATTTTAAGAAAATTGAAGTTTTTATGTTATTTTATATATCCTGATAGAAGAAAATTGAGAAAACAAATAAATTAAAACCAGAAATCACCAACTAGAAATTTTGCACACTGAAAATTAATAAACAACAGTAACATAAATATCTTCTTTTATTCCAGCTTTATTGAGGTATAAATGACAAATAAAAATGGTATATATTTAAGATGTACATGTGTTAGTTTGATATATGTATATATTGTGAAATGATTAGCACAAAAAAGATAATTAACATATTTATCAACATTTGAGGGGGTGGTGAGAATATTTAAGATCTATTCTCTGCAAATTTTAAGTATAAATTATAGTATTATTAACTATAGTCATTATGTTGTAATTAAATTCCTAGAATTTATTCTTCTTATAACTGAAAATTTGTACCCTTTGACCAACATATCCCTATTTTCCCTATTTCCTAGCTCCTGGTAACCACTATTCTGCTCTCTGTATGAGTTTAATGTTTTTAAATTCCACATACATGTGAGATGATACAGTATTCATCTTTCTCTGTCTGGCTTATTTCACTTACTACAATGTCCTCTAAGTTTATCTATGTTGTCATAAATGACAGGATTCCTTTCTTTTTTTATTGCTGAATAATGTTCCATGATGTATTTATACAGACACCACATTCTCTTTCTCTGTTTATCAGTTGATGGACAGTTAAGCTCTTTCCATATCTGTGAATAATGCTATTATGAACATGACAAGGTAGATATCTCTTTGAGATCCTGAGTTCATTTTTTTGGAATATACCCACTAGTGAGACAGCAGAATTATAGAGTAGCTCTGTTGTTAATTTTTTTGAGTAACCTCTGTAATGTTTTCCACCTCTGTGCTGTTTTCCATAATGGCTGTACCAATTTACATTGTCACCAACAGTGTAAAAGGGTTCCCTTTTCTCCACACCCTTGTCAACAATTATCACCATTTTTTTTTATAATAGCCATCCTAATAAGAGTGAGCTGATATTTTTTTGTAATTTTGATTTGCATTTACCTAATGATTAGTGATGTTGAGAACCTTTCCAAGTACCTGTTGGCCATTTATAGGTTTTCTTTGAAAAAATGTCTGTTCACGTCCTTTGCCCATGTTTTATACAGGCTACCTGTTCTTTTGCTATTGAGTTGTAAGAATTCATTATATATTTTGAGTATTAATCACTTAACAAATATATGGTTTATAAATATTTTCTCCTATTTCATAGGTTGCTTTTTCATTTTGTTGATTGTTTCCTTTGCTGTGTATGAACTATTTTAGTTCAATGTAGACTCACTTGTTTATTTTTGCTTTAGTTGCCTATGCTTTTGGTATTATATTAAAAAAATCATTGACAAGACCAATGTCAAGGAGATTTTCCTTGTTTTTTGTTTTAGAAATTTTATGGTTTGGGGTCTTATGTTTAAGTTTTTTTGTTTTGTTTTGTTTTGTTTTGTTTTGTTTTTTTACACCTACTGGATGTTGATGGAATTAAATTGGACAAGGAAAAGATATGATTCCCATTAGTGTGTGTACTGAAGATGAGAAGTAGGATGGAGACAAGGTAAAAACCACCAGGATGAGTTTATTGCCTTCAAAATATAAGTCTCTAAATTATGAAGAAAAGTCCTTTGTGCCTGAAGGTTAAAATACTTTTGAAATGCCTTTTTCAGATCCCTTGGAAGCATAACCACCCTAAAAAAAGCAATAATTTTGTTAACCATCCTATAATCCATTCCTGATTTTGCTTTTTTCCACCTTTATGTAATCTTCCTTATGTTCCCTCTTTAATTTCAAATGTATAAAGAAAACTGCAAATTGATATTCTAGGAGCACTTGCCTCCAGGCAATTGTCATCAGTTTGGCTCCAATATATGCTTACAAAAATTCTCTATGGGTTTGGATTTTTCTTGTGTTGACTCATAGTATTAAATTATTGTTAATTTTATACTACTTTAAGTTACAAGAAATTAAGGAGAAGAAATATCACTCAAGAATTTACCTTTTCTTCTGGAGGTGGGTATAGTACATGGTATAGTTGTATTAGATCAGGTGGAATTATAAGTTTGTTATTTAGTTTAAGGAGATGCATATGGATGTCAACTTGACAGGAGATAGACTTGTGATAGTTTATTTTATGTGTTAACTTGACTGGGCCAACAAGTGCCCAGACATTTGGTCAAGCATTATTCTGGGTAAGGGTGTTTATATCTATGAGAGTGTTTCTGGAGGAGATTAACATTAAAATCGGTACACTGACTAAAGTTGATTGCCCTCCCTATGTGGTGGGCCTCATCCAACCAGTTGAATGCCTAAGGAAAACAAGAGTCTAACCCTACCACAAGTAAGAGGCAACTCCTCCTGCCAGACTGTGTTAGAGTTGGCACATTGATTTCCTGTCTTTAGACTTTGACTGGAACTTATACCATTGGGTTTCTTGGTTCCTAGTCTTTCAGAATGCAGGTCTTGGGACTCTTTAGCCTCTATAATCACATGAGCCAATATTTTATAATCTCTCTCTCTCTCCTTCTCTCTCTACATATTCAGTTTCTCTGAAGAGCCCTGACTAATATATTTATAACTGAGAGATAAGGTCAGAAAATATGATACTCTGTTTGAATTAGCATGAATCAATATGAGACATACAAAGTGAATCATTGCAGAAATCTTTCTTAAAGTAGCCTATTCTAAGAGATGATTTTACTATGTAAATGATGATACTAAGATGTCCTTTATCTTTAATCTAAAATAAAAGTGTATGTTGCCAAAAGGCTTAAAAATGATCATGCTGGCTCAGTGATAAATGATATACAATATAGCTTCAGAATTATAAATGAGAGCACATCTTATTTATTAGTGTACATTGTTTAGATCTCTTATGAGACATATTTTTGTGATAGAGCTGACCTTTATGCCTTGTTATTCTACCTCTTGATCGTTCGGTTCTCACTTCTCTGATTCAATAAGTAATCACAGGGAAGAAAATAAACAAACAGTCCAATGAAAGCCTTCCAACTTTCTCCTGTTTTACTTTTTAGTACAATTATCTAAATTCGTATATTAGCCTATCATTCACTCATGTCACAAATAGCTACCAAATGCCAGCTAATAATCCAGGTACTTTCTAGGTCTTATGGATGGTGCTAAAGGTACCCAAAGTGTCCTTCTTTTAAGGAACTCAAAATTTATGAAAAACAGAGATATAAATAAGTATTACACAATACAAGATGAAAGGCCATAAAAACACAATGAACAGAGGAAAAAAGTTAATTCACTTTGAGAAGTGATGAAAGATTCTAGAGGAGGTAAAATCTGATTGGGTTTTGAAAGATGGATTAGTGTTTGCAAAAAGATCATAATTGGGAAAAAGGCATGGAGGAGATAGTCTGTGTGGGGAATGGGTAAGAGTTTTGTGTGGTAAAAGAGGTGTGTTTATGAAATGTACAGGTTTGGCTAGAAAGGTTGGTGGGTCATGTGTGTGCCATGCTAAGGAGTTTGGGGATCTTCCTGATAGAAAACTAGCTATCTAGTCTTTAACTGAGAGAAAAAAATAATCAGATTTGGATTTTTAAAAGTTTAGTTTGGTTTGTGGACAGGGATTTGCACATGGGAGACACTTGTTTCAAGGAAACCAGTTAAGATATTATTTTAATAGGTTAGATGAAAGATGACAATGAGCCAGATCAAAGCAATAAGAATGAGAAAACAAAGGAGAATTAAGAAGTTTGATTTTAAGAGTAACTTCATTGGAGCTCAGTCAGACACATTAAGTTGTAAAGCTGATAATAATCAAAATTGTTATCTCTGGTAATACTTCAATATGTATATTTCAAACAGATCCCATTTGACAATTTCTTTCTCTACTGAGCAGATAAATAAGTACAATACTTATACAACTTAAATTGAATTTTAGTTCATTTTCTAGCAAACATGGCCAGTAATCCTATAGAATATTTTTGTTTCTTCATTTTTTGGTTTACGTTACTCTTGTGAAGCATGTTTGCTATTCTAGAGCTCAGTGAGATTTAAAATACTGGTAAAACTGTGTCATCTGAATACCTGTTTTTGGGTCAGTGGACTATTCACTGGCCCTAGGGAATTGAGCACCCTCACTTTCTTCTTGACTGATTTTATGTCCTTGTTTCTGCCAGTGGCACAACCCAAAAGGCCTTTCCTCTGCTTCCATTACTGTTTGGTCCTATTAAAAGCATTCTCTTCTTCAAATACCACTTCTTCCATGAGGACTTCTTGGATTACTCATACAGAAGTTTTCTCTCACTTCCATGGAGTTCTTGACCTTTTACTTGAACTTCTGTTATGAAATTTAATGCATACTGATCTGTGTCAGAATTATTTGATTATACTTATCATCCTCATTAACCTGTGGGTGGAGCCTATGGTTTTTATATCAGTGTATTACCCTCAGCAACTAATGTGATGTCTCTACTTAGCAGACTTCTGGTTAGTGCTAACAGAAATAGACAGGTGGCTAGAAGAGAAAATGTTTTGGATTAACTTTGACTTGGACTCATAGTTCTGCTTTTAACCCTTAGCCTGCCTCTGACTTCTGATACTGCTTGCTCTTTTCATGCTTTCGTTTTCACTCATGGATGCCTATCAGACAACTAAATATGCTAGTTCCTCATGACATAGAGAGACTAGTGGAGAAATGTGGTTTGACAATCATTAGACTACCCTCTTCTCCTTATCTCATGCTCTATACCTAATGCCTAGTCCAGTGCCTGAGACATCACAGATATCCAACATATGTTTGCTGAATTGTTGAATACATAAGAATGATTTAGAATAAGAGCGATTTTCTTCTTAAGCTAAAGCTGACTGTGCTCTTTGCCTGTGTTGCTGTAGAGAATCAGCTGCAGCAACTACACAGCTATCCAAAGATAGAAATATCCAAAGAAAGAGATATAGGTGATCTTGAAAATGATTATTGGCATTTCAATTCAGATCTGGGGTTGCCTGCTTGGCTATTCAATTCAGCCCTCGTATCTGTACAAATTTCTTATTTACACTGTGTTATTTAGCTTGGTTTCCTCCTTGAATACTGTTCTTGATAACAATTTACAAATATTTATTAATAGGAGTACAGAGAGACTTTTCCCAGATTTTGCAATCCTCTACAGATGGCCATAACTATAACCACAGTGATCAGAATAGTGCAGATTATAGAAAGTGGCTGAGTGAGAGAGTATGCTTGCTTGGTGGGTTTTTTAATGTGATGGCTTGAGGGTAGGAAAAATTAAGGTAAAAATACATTTGGCTTGAATAGCTACCTTTAAAATTACATGAAGGTTATAGCCTAAATTTTCAAATGTGTTCACCTGTTTTTCCTGCCATAACTTGAAAAACAAAAGGTGCTATCACACACATGGAAATAAAGGCATTGAAAATGCTAATTCTTTTGTTTAAACATCCATAAATATATTTACTATAAAAGATTTAAATACAAAGTATTTCAATAGTATATAATGTGTACTGAGCAAAACAAAAGCATTTGCCCTCTTATGTCTACCTGCATTTTCCTTCTCATGCCTAACTTCTTTCCCAGGTAACCACACTTCCAAGCTTGCTGGTCATCTTTTTAGTCCATTTTATACAGACATTCATGTTTTGTCACTTTATTTTACTCTAACTTATATATAGATTAAACTTTATGCATCAGTTAGGGTTTAATTTTAGCTGCAAGTATCAAAGATAAATGACTTAACTGAATGAATATCATCAAATAATAGAAAGTCCAAGACTGTAGGATCCACAATGCCATGCAGGACTCGGACTCTTTCTGTCTTTCCAGTTTTATCCTTAGTTGTAGCTTTTGCCCATCCACATACTTGTTACTTCAGTACCTCAAATTAACTGCTATTCTATATCACTAGCATTTTTTTTTTTTTTTTGCATCCCAGACATTGTTCTACATGCCTTACTTTATAATTTGGTCCTCATAATAATCCTATGGGGTAGATACTATTATGATCTGTATTTTACAAATAAAGAAACTGAAATGCAGTAAGACTAAGGCATATGGCCAGCGAATTAGTGGCAGAGCAATTTTCATCAGTTTTTATTTTTCTAAACTCCTACATATATTTTCTTGTTCAATATAATGAAACATAAATGTTCGTTGAATGTTGAACAATAGGTGAGTTCATTTCAAATTACAACTTAAATCTCAATAAGAATTACTACAAGACCAGAAAAATATAATTATATTTTCTTTAGGCTGTTTAATGTAAACTCAGTAATATAGAAATGAATTATTTATTTAACATTATTAAGAAATAAAATATTTGTGTAAATAAATTTTTCAGATGAAGAATGCTTTCTGCTTTAAGAACTGAAACTTAATTCTAAAGCTTAATTTCTTTATATTTTCTTCAGAGAACATTCCTAATGCTATTCTCTAAAAACACCAATTTTGGGGTCATTTTAATAGGTGTCTTGATATCAGTCAGGAGTTCTGGTATCGCAAAATCAAGAAATTAAAAATATTTAGAATTGTGACTATCATAGACCTCAGTAAGCAGGTAAGCTTTTCACTGAGTTTTAGATTATATAAATTTGAAGACAACTATTCCAAAGCCTCAGAGGTTATTTTAGTGAGGTTGTGCTACCAATACAAAGTACCATAGAATGGATGGCTTAAACAACAGAATGTTATTTCCTCACTGTTCAGGAAGCTGTAAGTCTGAGATCAGGTTGCCAGTATAGTCAGGTTCTGATAAGAATTCTCTAGTAAGAACTGGCTTCTTGGTTTGTATGTGGCCACCTTCTTCCTGTGTCAGAAAGGTGAAGGTGGGTTGTAACAGAGAGAGGGGGAAACCTGTAGTGTCTCTTAAGAAGGGATTAATCTCATCAAGAGGGCCTTATCCTCATGATCTCATCTAATCTGCATTAATTCCAAAAGTTCCATCTTCAAATATCATCATATTAGAGGTTAGAGCTTTAGTATATGAATGTTGAAGAAATAAGTATTCAATCCATAACAAAGGTCTTCCTTAATTACAGAGGTATTTCTTAATTACTTCTTAGTCTTACCTAGATTCTGAAAATTTTCGTTGTAGATCTAAATTGCTACAATAACATGGAAAGAGTGGGAGAGAGTAAGTAGTTCACTTAAACTCTACCTCGATTTTTAACCAGATTACTTATTTTCAGATGAAAATAGAATTGATAAATGCTCTTACTTTAGGTAGGACTATCTTATCACAACACTGAATGTCTTACCCCTCATTCCACCTACCTTCCTTACTGTCTCTAGGCCACAAATTTATATTTGTTAAATAGAAAAAAAAATAATATGTACTTTTCAATAGAATATAATTGTGAAAATGAAATAAGAAAAGCTACATAAGGGCAATTTGTTAACTGTAAAACATTCCATGATAAAATGATCTAAAGTAACCACAATACAGTAAAACAAGGTAACTTTATTATACTTCGCAGTTATTGGCCATGATAACAATTAAAATTCATTGAAGCTTACCAAATAACTTAGAGATTTTTTGTGCAAATCACATTTTTTCTTTCTGGTTTGCTTGCACTGTGTGTTTTCAACTACCTTGCCAAAGTTTGCATAGAAAGGATTCCTGATATTAGAGACATGTTTATCTGTGATGACATGCTACTGAAAGGGTCACAAAGATGTAGTAATGGGTTAAGGTTAAGAGCCTACGTGCTAATCGCCATGTCTCGCTTCTGGACACCTGCTTGCTTGAAAAGTTATTGTTTGACTATTACCCCTGGGAACCTAACAGTTGCCCATGGGAACCTAACAGTTACCCATGGGAACCTAACATTTTAAAAGTACGCTTTCTGCTTCTGTATCCCTGCTTGCACAACCCACCTTTAGGTTGACAGGTAGAGAATAGAAGAAATATTAAACCTTTGTGATTTAGACAGAATGAAGAATGAGATTTTGGGCTTAAAAACCCTTGTATCTTTATGTTTCGGGGCTGCTCCTTTGGAAGGACAGCCGCCGGCTAATAAACTGCCTCTAATATCAGAGCACTCAGGTTGAGTCTGGTTATTCCGGTCACAACATATCTTGGAAAGTTTGTGCTCACAGAAAAATAGGCACAGAATATACTTGGCACTACTGTGACTTCTGCACTTTGTCAGCCCAACTTGGAGATTAATCACAACAAGAAATTATGAGTCTTACAAGAAGCATTTAAAGAAAAAGCAGTAAAGAAAACAAAAATCTGCTACCTCTATATATACATTGTGCCAATGACAAATTTCTGGTTTTGATAATTGTAAAAGCTGGACCCACCGAAGAAAACTGGGTAGAGGGTATATTGCAACTATCTGTGAAACTATAATTATTTCAAAATAAAAGAGAAAAATAAAATTTTTCCAACTCAAAAAGGAAAGATGTTTTTTAAAGAAAGATTAGACAAATATCACAGTTAAACTGGGAAAAATCACAGGGTAGAGATTTGAATGCAGGGCAAAAAAATTCAATTCGCTTGAGATGTACCTTTTCTTGTTTCCATCTGACTGTTTCTTCTTTCTTCCTATACTCATGCTGCAGCCATAAAGAGAACAAGAGGGGGCAATTAAACCAGACAGAGGGAAGGACATCTCCATAGGTCATTACTATTGATTTAGGAAGAACAAGTTATATTAATGATTTTCTCAATCTCACAGGCTGAAAGTGAACTCTTTATATTCTAATTGCACCAACCTTCCATTTTATGACCTGAAGAATATTTTGTCATCTATGTTGTTCTTTATTCTCTATTTTCTCCCTAAGTAAACTGTTTCTTAAAGAATTTTTTGCAAGACATTTAGATTGCTTTGATCTTTACAGTTAATTCAATGTGTAATAGTAACTACAACACTAATTTTTAACATCTCACATAACTAGTCAGTAAGAATTTATTTTTTCAAGTATAGAATTTGGAACAGAAAGACAGGAAACACAAGTATGACAGATTTTGCAGTTGTGCTAAAACTTCCAAAATTACAACCATTTTCTTTTCTGTAGCAAAACTGTTCCATAAATTTAAATGTTTTAGTTTTAATCCCATGACTCATCATCTATTGGAGTGGGAGTTTGTGAAGAAGAAAAAAACAAATATTTGTTGACTAAATGCTCTTGCCCTGATAATTTTTTTGAGTATCAACTGATGCAAACACATTTCTTCTTTTACTGACACTGAAGCCAGGAACATATGTGCTAGAGTCAGTTTCTTCCAATCACACAGGAACATCCTGTTGAGCATCCAACTGCAGTTTCACTGTGCGAAATGGTTATCTGACAGCATCGAGAAAGGAATTAGCTCTGCCAGTGTTTCCACAATGACCAGTACACAGAATTCAATGAACACATTCATCAGTAGTAGAAGAAATACCAAAATTGATAACATATTGAACATTTTAAAATCCAGCTTTCTAGCAGCTACTGAAGTAGCTATGAAAACTGTCTGTAGTGAAAATCCCCAAGAGCATGTTCTCTTTTTCCCTGTTCCAGATTGCCCAAATACTTGTAGTTGCTATTTTTTCTAGACAAAGAAAAGTTGCAATAAAATTTGCCTTTTTCTTAATTCTAAGGTCATAATTCTTTCGTCATCTGTGTTTTGCAGAATTTCTACAAGCTTTTCTCTTTTTGAATACTAGCCAACTCAATACTCTGCCGAATATCTCTATGTACTCTACCTACTTGTCCAACAGCAACAAACAAATAATTCAACTTTTAAAATGCCCCAGCTAAGCTTGGAATTTCTTCTGGAAAAATTGCACTGAACATAACTGTTTAATGTTGTTCATTCCTAGGCAGGAGATTAGCTTCTTCGTTTCTGGTCCAAAATCTCTATATAGCATTCAATCAGCTTCATCTAAAATTAAATATTTGAGTTATCTGAGACCATTTTTTTCTTTATCTGTGATATCCATGAGTGTCCTAGGAGTAGCACATAATATATCATAGACTTGTAATGTCTGTATAAGGAAGAAAGGTAACACCCTTCTTGGTTCAGGCACTCTGTTAGGAAACTGATATCCTTCTTTGGTTTTATCCTTACATAGTCTTAGAGACAGAAATTATTATTTTCCCTTTTTTTACAATGAAAGAGAGGCTCGAGAGGTTAGATAATTTATCTAATAAGTGGCAGAGGTAGGAATTCAACTAAGCTCTGTCTGATTTCAAAGTTCACCTTCCTTCTATTACACGATTCAACTCTATTCTTCAGAGTCTTCTGGCACTTCATTGGCTTGCCACAAATATTTGTTGACTACATTGTCCCGACCCGCGGGACAGTCAACGGGGGCCCCAAGCACTGAAAGAGAAGGGGACAAGAAACGCGAAGAACGGAGACAAGACAGGCTTTCTGATCAAGTCTCGTTTATTGTAGGTAGGGGCAGAGTATATAAAGGGGAGGATTTGCATAAGCACAGTTGCCTTGGATACCGAACCGCAGAACATTCCATTTCCTTATATGACCAAAAAATGCAGAAGGGTCCCGAAAGAGGAGGGGGCTGCAAGGTCAGATTAGTTTAAGCAAATGACTCAAAGGGCCCAGGGCATGTCAGAGCATGTCAGGGCATGTCAGGGCAACTGACTTTATGCTGTCTATCCTATCAAATAGCACAGGGCGAGGCAGACCCTGTCCCAAGGCGAAGTTGCCTAGATCTCAGGTACGAGAGCCTTGATAAAAACGGCTCCCCACACTACATGAAGAAATGGATGGATGATTGAAAGAAATCATCTGAGGCTGCATGGACTGTGCTAAACTGAGAAATAGAAATATGAATATATTTATAATGCTTATAAAATTACTCTGCATTTTTAAGCAGCCCTGACTCTTCTGACAAAGAAAGGCTGCTCTAACCTTCTATGAAGTGAAAAGAGAAACATTGCTCCATTATATCTACAATTAGGACAGACTTCAGCCAAAATTGAAAGGTAAATGAAGTGAGACTTAGATGCTCTTCCATTTCTGTATAATGGCTCCATGTAGTCACTCCCTGACCTCAGTGTAGGCCAACCTCCAGAATTAACTCTACTTTCTTTAGTTTTGCAGTCTTAGCTGGTGGTCATGGAGGAAAAGTAATCTTAGAAGAAAATTCTCATGAGAAATTTTAGCTTATAAAATTCGGATCCAAATAAACAGAGTTTAAAAAAGTGTGTCCTTCACTTAAGAGTTATATCATTTTGAATAAATTGCTTAATTACTCATCCAAAAATTTGGAATGTGGAAATTCCTCACTTGGTTGCTGTGAGGATCAAAGATGATGTAGAAAATGAATGAGGTTCACAGTGGGTACAGTTTTTAGCTGAATTTTTTATTTATAAGGCCTATATTTTTTCAACCAAAAATTAACTTTTTAGGGCTTGTGATTTTATTTACATCACAAATCTTACAAAAGTCTAAATAGATATATTGTTAGATAATTTATAATCACCTTTTTTAAAAAGAAAAAAATATGTACTTTTGGAATTATCCTTGAACTAGGGCACACCTTGCCTTACTTTGGATTATCACCTTAATTTACTCCACTTTAAAAATTTTCTATTTAGAAATAGACAGCAGATGTTCATTTTGTGGGCGCTGGAATTCTACGGGAAATAAGACACAATCTTATGTACGTCCTCTGCTATTCTCCCCCTCCCCACCAAAAAAAAAAAAAACTTGGAAAACAAAGAGGAAGCTCCAGTAAAAGTGTTGAAAAAAATTCCTCCATGAATCTCTCACATTTCTGCAAAATTTGCAAGCCCAACTAACCACCTCTTCACTCTGGTTTATCTTTTCACAGATTTGTAGAGTGAGAGCCTTGGAAGATACAGTTAGTCTTTCCTTGCAGAATAAAGAGCAGGTTGTTTTTTGTCATGTATAATAAAGATAATATTTTCTTCTGGGGCAAAGAATGGCAGGTTTGCTCTCTATGCATTAACAGATTCAGGTTCTCTAAACTCAGGATTCTACTGTGTCCTTTGCATCCACTTGGGGACCCTCTGCCTTAACATCATGGGATTTGGGGAGCAAGAAGAAGTTTGCTGTGCTGCAATAAAACCCATTGCCTCTAATCCAGGATTCTCTTGTCTTCTGCCAGCATGAAACTGTGACAGGCATCTTATTAACTTGTGAGTAAATAAAAATTCACACTCTTTATAGTTCTGGACAAAGAGCATGTGAAAACACTGAAATGTGCTACAGGAGCCCAGAGGACTCAGAAATCTCTTCTTATTAAAGCATGCAGGTGGCTTAGGGAAATTGTCTCAGGAGACACTATACCTAAACAGGGCCTTAAAAGGATGCAAAGAATTTGGCTGAGTGAAGAAGCCTAATAGACTTCAGATGTGTGTGTGTGTTTGTGAGAAATTGGAATGTTAGAGCTCAAAGTACAAGGAATGGTCGTGGCAGCAGATAATCTAAAATACAGTTTTGGGAATATTTGAGAAAAGAAAGACGAAAAGATGAATTTGTGATTTTCTGCTGTACTAAACAGTCTCATGTGAATAATAGTCTCATTTTACTATTGCAGTAACTTTCTTAGGTAGGCATTACTAGCTTTTTTGAAGAAATTAAAGCTCAGAGAGTTTAAATAATTTCTCTAAGATTAAACAGCTAATAATTACTAGAACAACCATGTAAAACCAATGTTCTTTCTATACGTTTTTCAGCTACTCTGGGAGGAAATTTTTGCTCTCATTTTGTAGATAATATCTGGAACCATCTTTTTTTGCGGGGGAAGGAGAGGGGGAAAAGGTGGTGGTGGTGGTTGTTTTGTTTGTTTGTTTCTGTTTTATTTTTCTTTTAGGTTAAGGTATCCTGATCAGGTCTGCGATAGATGGACAATTTGGAAGGAGCAAGAAGTATTGGATAGAGCTAGTCTGGCAAGAGTGGGATAGTCATGAGATAATGTAGTTATCTACCTAATCACTTTTAAGGGGCCTGGAACTGAGTAATGACAATTGTGATGGAAAAGAGAATAATTAATGGAATTTGGAAGTATAGTATATGGTAAAGGTGAAATGTTAAAAAAAAAGCAGCACAGAGGTTTATAGCTTGAATGACTAGGTGGTTTCAATGAACTGAAACATGATTCTGGAGGAGGAACTTGAGGGAAAACATTAATTATGTTTATAAGATAAACCAGATGGCAAAGAATGAATTTCTAATAATGAAAATTCAGGTAGTTTTTCCTTTGTGGAAGATAAACTTTGTAATAAGAGATGTTCAGTTTTTCACTAAGTTGATAAATTTTTTTTTTGCCAGTAATTACAGCCTAATAATTAAAATTATAAAATCTTATAGATATGACACAACATCTGGCAACAGTGTTTCCCTCAAATAAGAAACAAGAACACACACAAAAGAATTTATGAGAGATCAGAATGCTAATTTATCCACTCTACCTTCTATTGTATGTCATTAACAGTTTTATTAATAATATTGTTATTTCAGTTTTTTTTTTTCCTGAAATAACAATTCCCCTCCCTAAATAAACTATTTCGGTTCAAAACAATTGACAGATACCTCCTTTCTTAAATTCTCTCCTCAGCCCTCTCTGAAACCCCCTCTAAAAATTGAGTCCTTGAAAAAATTTGAAGCAAAGCTTGCTCAACTCGCTGAATGTAAATTCATGTGCATTCATCTATGTATGTTGCCTAATAACTGATTCATTCTTCAGTTTTGCCTCCCAATGTTTGAAATCAAAATTTCAAAACATTGTTTTTCAAATTCCAGTGAAAGTATTACCATTTCTTATTTAAAAATAAGTACCCTGACTTTCACATTCAAGCATTCAGACGGTCTGCTAAGAAGTGAACACACAATGCAAAATACATTGACATATTATTGAATTGTACACTTGAAACCCATATAATTTTATTAACCAATGTCACCTCAATAAATTTAATTTTTTAAAAAATCAGGTCTACCAGTGACATATGCTTACTTTTGGCAAATAAGTTATCAAAAATTTTTTCGAATAGAGATAAATATAAACCAGAAATGTAGTCAGCAATTGGAATAAAAAGTACATGTTTTTAATATATTCTGCTATTGTTTTATTACATTAAACTTTTTGACTCCATGAAGTAATATCCTGGAAAGTTATATCTATATGTAATGTTACAGGAATGGAATCATGGCTTATTAAATGATTTTAGTAAATAACTACTTTATGAATCATTAATATTTACTATTAGCTTTTACTTTTAGCTGACTTCCAGCAGTTTTAGATAAGAAATGTTTGACCATGTACTTACTTATGCAGAGCATTGTCAGTAAGATAGTGTGTGACTTCTAGTTTGATATATTCAAATCTTGGTTTCATAGTAAACCCAAGATATTTATTTGCTAAAAATGCTATCACATTAATCAGGAGCTTCAAAAGTTTGATTTGCACACAAAAAGGCTTTAGAAGCGAGGTGAATTATCTTTTCCAGGGCAGGCCCTAATCATATTTTTTTCTATAAAGAAACAAATAGCAAATGTTTTCAGCCTTGAAGGCCATATGGTCTTCATCACTATTCAACTCTACTTATTGTAGTGTAGAAGCATAGATGACTGAGTGTAGCTATGTGCCAATAAAATTTTATTTACAAAATCAAGTTATAGATTTGCCAACCCCTGGTTTAAATTAGTCTTATATTTGCATTCAAGCCCTCATTCTCCAGAATCTAGTACAATGCTTGAAAGGAACACAATTAAGTTTTGTTGAATGAATAAATGAATTGCTAAAATAGAATAATAGAATAAATATAAGAATTCATTCACAAATTTAACAAGTATACACTCAGTATCAGACACACGACACAATTCTAGGCTCTAGGAAACAAGAGTAGACTAAGGAGGCTGAAAAATACAATCTTTGTCCTGACAGTTTACATTCTCAAGATACAATAGACGACATACCATTTAAATAACAAAATGTATAGCATTCTAGATGAAAATAGTAGGAAATAAAGAAATGAAAAAAGGCACAGAGAATAAGGCTTGTTGGAAGAATTGCCATTTTAGATTAGGTAGCTGAGGAAGGCTACATATGAAGGTTACATCTGAGTAAAGGCCAGAAAGAAGTGGAAGAAACACATTCCAGGTACAGGGAAGAACAAATACAAAGGATCTTAAAGAAGTAGGTTAGTATTTTAAAAGTGTCAGTATTTTCTATATTTTAAACAAAGCACTTCTCCAAATAAGATATTATTTACATGTAATAAAATGCACCCGTTTTAAGCATAATGAATTAGTTTCTGATGCAATGGGCTCCATTAGTTCTTGGATGTTTAATGCCACCCCCAACTCCACAAAAAAATAGATATTATCTTAAAAGAGCCAAAGAACCTTTCAGAAAAAAGGCATAATTCAAATACACGAAAAGAAAATTTCTCACACACCTTTTATACTGGGTAACTATTTAGTAAGCACATAGTTTAATGCAAAAGTTCAACTACTCAGTAAAACAATGACCTGTCTAGTTTTGTTTTTCAGATTATCTAATGGTTGCCTTTATAATTCTCCTAATATGCTTGAGGTAATCTTTCAGACAGTTATGTACACAGTAGACCCTCCCTCTTCAATACAATAGTCACTAACCACTTGAAATGTGTTTAGTGCACTAAGTGCAAAATTCACATTTGATTTCAAAGACAGAGAAAAAATGGGAAATAATTCATTCATAATTTTTATATTGATCTTATGGTAAAATGATATTTTGTATCTATTGAGCTAAGTAAAATATGTCACTAAAATTAATTTTACCAGTTTCTTTTTACTTTTTAATTTGGCTTCTAGAAAAATTGAAAGTCACAGGTGTGGCTCACATTCTACTTCTGTTGGGCAGTGCGACTTCAGATGTAAAATTGACTCCTCCTCTACCTGACTTCCTAATAACATATATTTTTTACATTTTCATGATTTTAAAACTTTACATTTCTTTGCTTTCTTCTTGCATTTGATTTTTAAAATCTGTTAAGTCACTTTTCATCCCTTTCCATTGACCTATCACTTCTTTTCTAAGTCCAAATATCTCTCCTTTCACGAATCAAAGAGAACACATTTTCTTTAAGTTCTTTGATTTCAAAAAGATCTATTTGGTCAAGATTTTGACTGTTTCATTGCACAATCTACTGCCGAATTTAAATTATGAACATAAATTAATAAATAAATTATGAATATACAGCAAGGTGCCTAAATACAGAAACCAATACATTAGCAAATATATATCTAACACTTAAATTAACTATCAATATTTTGACAGTCGCTTCAGATTTTTTTTTAGCAATTAAATGTTAACAATACATACCTTCCTTCTTCATGCTTTACAATTTTACTACTATCCTGAATTATCACATTCCTTGTTCTTGCATGTTTTTGAACTATGACTATAAATATTTGTCTTCATAAACAAGATAGACTGTTTCTTGACAAATTGGTAGTTACAAAACAGTCATGCATATGTGGAGCACAGCATAGGAAATATAGTCAATAATATTGTAGTGGCTGTGTGTAATGCCAGATGAGTGCTAGAGTAATTGGCAAGATCTCTTCGTAAACTATATAAATACCTAACCATTGTGCTGTATGCCTGAAACTATTTAAAAAGAATTTAAAAAATAGTATCATTATGATTCGGCAGTTTGACTTTTTAAAATCAATTTACTTTGAAAGCGCTACTTACAGTAATACATGTAAAATTATTAAATGTATGTTAACTACTGTATAGTTTTCCACTGCAAAAAGAAAAGTATTTTGTATCCCATAGAAAATAAATTAGAATTTATCAAATTTGTTGGCTATTAGGAATAATGTTGCTATGAATATCCTAGTAAATATTTTCTTCATGAGAGTTTTTCTAAGTGCAGATTCATAGAAGTAGAATTGTTTGATCATAGGATATGTACATAATGACTTTAATAAGCACAACCAAATAATTCTCCAAAGGGCTTGTATCAGCTTGCATTTCCATCACTGGGATATGAGATTCTCTTTCTTCACATTTTTACTGATACTTGTTATTAGTTGTATTCATTTTTGTCAATTCTGAGTTATGTGGAATAAAATTTCAATGTGGTCACTATTTTTATAGCTGAATTTGAACACTTAAGCAAACACTTTTTTCTTTGTCCATTTGGCTTTTTTTCTATTGCAAGTTATATTTTCATATACTTTGGTCATTTTCTTTAGGTTGCTTTTTATTATTTTATTTTTTTTTAAATTTACTTTAATACTAATTTTTTTGACAATTATGTATTTTTAAAGATCTTGTTCTAGTCAATGTCTTGCTTTTTCATTTTGTTGATGGTGTTGTTTGTCATACAGAAATTTTAAATTTTATTGTAGACAAATTTATTGATCTTTTTATGGTTAGGGGACTTTTGAGTCTTATTTTTATTGTAATGGAGATAAATTAACATGTAATTAACATTGTGTAAGTTTAAGGTGTACTATGTATTGATTCGATACATTTATATATCACAATATAGTAGTGTTAGTTTTCTTAAAAATAAACAAACAAAAACTTCAGAATTATTGAGGTATAAAATAAAAAGGAGTTAAAAAAAAAGAAGCAATGAGATCTAAGGAGAAGTAGATCTAAATTAGAAGTAAATTGAGCCCATTACCTACATTTTGTGAATAAGAAGCTGAATGATCTTAGCAGTCAGATGGAGTCAGTTACAGCTCTGTCACTAACTACATGTGTGATCTCAGACAAATTATTTGATCTCTCTTAACTACTCTTCTTTTATATAACATGGAAATATAATAACTACCTCATAGCTCTCCAAAATGTTCTAAGCACATGGGAAATCAAATTAACCTCATTGGGTTAGAAAAATATGTATTTCAAAAGTCTAAGCAGAACAGTAATGACCAGTATGTTGAATCACATTCTATAATACACATATATACAAAATCATAGGTACATAGTACAAATTTATCTCTATATATCATATATCTCTAAATACTTTCAACTGTGTTTAATAATATTACTCTATTTCCAAAATCATTTTGTCTATAAGAAGAGGAGATTGCTTAAGTTTTATTTTACAACAAAATAAATAAATTGAATCTTAAAGGTAAGATTTGTTACTTGTTTAAAATCATTTTAGTTAATAATAGTAGAAGCAATCTCTTGACCCCTAATTCAGCACTTTTGTACAGTTTGTGCTCTATTGTTATCTGTAGTAGTTATGATTTTAGTTTGGTGTTTGCTTGAAAGATAAATGTCACTATGATGCTATAATTAAAACCATAAGAGTGGATGGGACTACCAAAGGGTATGTATTAAACAAGTATTTTTAAAAAGCTTAAGTCATGACCCACAGAAAGATGAGTATTTAAAGGGAAGACAGAACAGCCTACAAGTGGGTCAAAAATGGCCAAAGAAATGAAGCAAACTAGGGGAGTGAGTGTAGTGTCACAGAAGACAAAAATATTTCATTAAAAGATAAAGTTGTTTAAAGTGTTCAATTTTGTTAGAAGAAAATGAGTATTGGCTTTAGAAACAAAGAAGTTATTGGTGTTTTGAGCAAGAGGAATTTCAGTGGGGTGGCAGGAGCAGAAGACAGACCATAGTAAATTGAAGAGTGATTTGAAGGGGATGTAGTTTGGAGAATCACTATTGATAAAAATTTTGTCTGAGAAGAAAGGAGCATGACTGAGAAGTAGCTAGAGAAGAGTATGGGGTTGTGGAGAGATTTGTCTGCGTTTTGTTTAAAGATAGTAAAAACTTAAACATGTTTAATTGTTGACAAGAATAAACTAACAGAGGAAAAAAGTTTGAAGATACAGGAAAGAAAAGAAACTGAGGTCTCTGAGTGAAGGGCTGTCCAGAATATAATTGTTGAAGTATATCTTGTATAGAAGGGTGAAATCATTTGCACAAGCAGGAAATGAGGAAAGAATGATGGTAGGAATGCAAGTAAGTATGTAGATTTGGTGGGGCAGGGATTTTGTATAAGATGGCTTTATTAATTTTGAGAAGTAATAGGGGAGATATAAATGAAATAATGATTTGAATCAAATAGAGACTACAGAGACTTGGGAAACATAGAAGAATTCTTAGGCAGCATCAAGAAGCAAGTTATGTATATAGCAGGAGAATATGAATTTACAGTGCCATTAAGCTACATAGTTTTGTGATTTTCTTCAGTAGCAATAAGCAGATGAGTAGTTGATGTAGGATCAAAATCTGAAAAATAAAAGCATACTCTGACTGCCTATTAACATGTGCAAACCCATATGAAATTCAGATAAAGTGGAAGGCTTTTAAAAATACTTCCACAGCTCCTGATACTCAAAACTTGTTCAACTACCTAAGAAGCAGGTTTATTCATGTCAGACATGCTCTAAGCTATCATAATTTCATTACATAACCATTCTGAACAACTGAACTGGAAACTTCAGTTACCAGACTGATTTTATAATCATATGAAAATGTCTAAAAAGAAAATGTTTTTTCTGTATAATAAATTATTATTGTAAGTGCCTTAATAAAATTTCAACAACACAACTTGCTTTGCAAATAAGAAGGTTGCATGAGCCACACAGATGAACCACTTTAACATTTTCTCTCTGCTTGCAGGCTATTCTGTCACTCCTTAATGCTTTAGATTTTTCAAATTCTTTACATATGCTAGAACTTTTAAAAAATTTAAACTTAAACAAAAAAGATGCTTTCAAAATTTACAAGAAATTAACATCATTTTAGCATTTTCAAGATTTAACACAATAGATGACTCACTACATCCTCATACCTCATTCTTCGCTTGCCTTCCAAGATAATACCTTTTCCTAAATTTCCACCTCATCTGGGTGCCCTTTCTCCTTCCTGGTTGATTTAGCTTATCTTTCTGTCCTCTAAATTGTGAGATTCTTCTCTACACTACTCCCTAGATGAACTCATTCAATCTCTTGCCTATAAATACTATCCATTTGCTGATTACTCCCCTATTTATGCCATTAGCCTAGACTTCTCCTTTGAACTTCAAATATATATATACTCAACTATCTGCCTGACTGTCTATGCACATATATATAATAGGCATCTCAAAGTAACTTGTCCAAAAGCTTAGCTCTTGATTCCTCCCATCCACTACCACTGTTCTCAGATCAGCTGTAACCACAGATATCCCCATCTCAGTAAATGGCAACTCCATTCTCCCAAGTTTCTTAGGCCAAAGATGCTTGACATGTCAAGATGTTGCACTTTGTCTCCCACCCATATCTTATCAGTAAGTACATTCTGTTTATGATGCCCATTGAAATAGATTTTAAATTCATTCTCTTCTCACCACCTCCACTGATGACACCCAAGCTCAAGGCTAAAAGAATTTTTTTCAATTTTTGCTTATACAAAGAAAGCTACAATCATACATTCTTGGACAATCTCTTTGTCTACATATGTTCGTGTTTCTCTAGAATAGATAACTACTAAGTTGAAAATACTATGTTTAGTCATAAGGCATGAGTGTTTTATTCTAATAGATATGGCATGATTGCCCTTCAGAAGATTTGTACCAATGTGCGCATCCTACAGGGAAATGTGAAAAGAAGGCAATATTGAAATGGCTTCCTGTGTCTTTTGGGATGGGTGAAAACAGAATTGGGGACAGGGAGGATATCAGACTGGAAAAATTGGTAGTAGTAGAAGAGAAATCTGGTGTTATTATTAGGTCAAAGAACAATAGTCTTTGTTATTCTTCAAGTAAGCAATAAAGTTCTGGATATGAAAATTAAAGTTATTGCTGTCAGACATGGAGAAAGGATTTCTTTCCAGGTCATTTCAATCAGAGGTCTCTCTAGGACCTACTTAGATTTTAGAGATTCTTGGATATGCTTTGTTTTATTTTCTATTTATGTCACATGTTATGAGAAAAAAGATATCCCTTCGCTCCATGACATATTTGATTATACAGGGAAGTTTCATGGTCAAATTGAGTGTGAAATTTTGTCTATGTATAAATTTAAAAGTATTGGTAGCATATTGCTGGGCTATATGTCAGTGGCGGGGAGCGGGGGGGGGGGGGAGAAATGGTGTTAGAATTAATTTAGTGGAAAATGAATGGCATAATTAATAGTCACCCTCCTGACCATAGGTGTATAACTTATTTTTTGATCATTCCCTTACAGAGGTAATCTTTCCAATTATCCCTACCCTTAAGCTATTTAGTGAATATACCTTGAAAAGTTCTGCTCAGAAGTAAGAATGAGCCCATGTTGTGAACATGTTCATGCTAGTGAGACAATATGTTTGAGGTAAAAATAGCATATCCCAGACATGCCTCTCAGGAAAGTATTATCAGTTAGGAGGTAAGCGTCATCAGAAGTGGAGAATTAATAGTTATCATTCATTTAACTCTTATTGGGTATCAGGAAAGTCTCTAAGCATTTTACATTTCTTATCTTTGCTAATAGTCACAAGTCTTATCAGTATGGTGCTTCTATACCTCATGGTAGTGGGAAATAAAAAGAAACCTAGGTTTTATGAAAATGGCTAATTTGTGGTAAACACATTCCATAGGAGAAAAAGTGAACTAGACACATACATAGCACAATGGACAGATTTTAAAAATAATGTTTAAATTTTAAAAAGAGAGAGAATAAGATTTATATCACTGTACCACCTATGTAAAACAAACGCTATATTAACAAACTCTATATCCAAAGATACAGGCATATTGAAAGACTAGTATCAAAACATTAGAGTGAATGCATAGAGGAAGAAGTGGCTGGAGTGAGAAGTGGAACCTAAACTAACAAAATAATAAAGAGAAAGCCTTGTACAGATTGATAATGAGTTTGCAATGAACTGAAGCATAAATTTAACTTAATTCTCTACAAGTTTAAAGAAAAATTTTAAGTGCCATGAATCTTAATTAAATTAATAACATGAAAATATGCGGAGTGAAGTTTAAATTGTATATAGAACAGTTATAGCTTTAAATTTTATGCTAACAATGACTCTTAAAATGGATAGTATCCAGTTCAAGAAGTTAGAAAATACAACAAACTAAGCCAAGAGAATAAAAAAGGAATAAAAATAAGCAGCTTAAATCAATGAAAGGGAGTACAAAGCCAAAAGCTGGTTCTTTGATAAATAATAATAAAATTGACAGATTTTCCACTCTAAGGACCAAGAATAATTAAAACAAAAAATGGCACAAATAAACAATAAAATAAATGAAAATTAAAAATAAGTACAGATCCGGCAAATTTTGAAAAATAATTATAGTATAATACACAAATATTCCGCACTTGCTTTTTCTCCTTGCCAGCCCCACAACCATTTTTTCTTTGCTCTGGCTACTGTAGGATTGCAGTCTCCAACAAACCATCAGCAACAAAAGCTTTGCCGAAGCACCGTTTATTTGAGAAATTAAGTTAAAGCAAAGAATAACATGGAATCTTGAAGAGATATATACGTTAATTCACTTGTGTAAATATTTAGTTTAAATCTCATGAAGAATAAAGCATGAAATTTCTTGAATTCTCAAGGTTAGGTGATTAGTACATAAGTATTAATTATGTATATATTTTTTATTCTAATACTTGAAAAAGTGTCTAAATGTAATTTTTTAAAACTGAGCTTCCTCTACTAGGCACTCTAAAGGACTGGATGAGGTAACTCCAAAAAGACAAACTGATTTTGAGAGAATGGTATGTCACAAGCCTGACATTAGTAATGTTAGGCTTCCGATGGATTTTCTATAGCTGCTAACTACCGTGAGAAAATGAACATATATCTTAACAGGGTAAGAAGAACCTGTTGAAACTTCTATAAGCATTTCAGTGTATTCTTTAGCTCACCATTGGTAAACTTCCTTTTTGAGAGGAAAATATGAATCACTTTTTCGAGGTGAGTCATCATTTTTACTTTTCTTAGTTAACTAACTAAATCGCTTCTTTGGGATCCACTATGAATGAACAGTGGCTAGATTTTTTTTTTGTTAAAAATCTTAAAAATATTCAGATATTTCAGTTTTTTGTTTTTCTTGTAAGATTTAAAGCTTAGATTTCCTGTCAAGATGGTGGATTAGAACGAAGATCTACAGGAGTTGCAGAATTTAGCCCAAAAAAGGGTGACTTAATTTAGCCAGTTCTTGAATCACATTACTGTGAATGACAACTTGCAAGAAGAATGTGCCCAGTTGTTGTCTGCAGTTCAGAAGGCTCAGAAGAAGCTTTATTGGGTACCAGCGACATGGATTTCCTTTGATACCGAGCCCTTAAGGAGACCTTCTAATTAATGCTTATTAATAACGTTTACCTGTTACAAAACTCTGGACTAACAGCTGCAATCTAAAACAGCAATATTTGCCCTATTATAATGTGTGTAACTTTGTAAGTGGTACAGTTTATTAATCTTATTTGGAAAAAATTTGCATTGTATGCTTATATAGAGTTACTTATTTGGCTTTTGGAAAAAAATATTTTCCTTAACCTCATATGTAACAGTTGATAGAAATATGAATGTTAAGTCACAGAGTATGAGAACTTTTCATAGCTTTCATATGGTATTTGTACAATTTAGATTTTTTTAAAAAAGCTTTCTTAAATAAAATGAGCAATATTTTAAAAAAAGAATCAATGCTTATTTATTGAGCACCTATTTTGCACCAACTTCTTTACCCATGATATTTACTTACCTTAAAACAATCCTTTTAGGTTTATTAGCCCATTTCAGAAATGCAGAAATTATGACTGAGAGATCAAGTAACTTTCTCAAGGTCAGAAACTTAAAGAATTAGGATTCACACTTACTTTTGATACCAAGTTTTACACCATCTTTACTGTGCTCGCCTTCATAAATTAAATACTGATTACTACTCACATGAATTAAGAAAAGATATTATTTAAATTCTGAAATAAATTTTTAATAATGCTGGATTATTATGGCTGAATTATGGATAGAGATCTAAACCTAGTGACTGCTTTTTTCTTACTGTTTTATATTTTAAGAACTGTGATGATGGTTAATTTAAAACTGAAAACATGTTGTGTGGTATTATATAATTCACAATATATTTTTCTACATGCAGCACTACGTAACTAAATGTATGCGAAATTTGGGAGTTGTCTGTTTGTGTATGCACGTATAAGAACTGCCAAGTACTTCAGATGTATTGCTCAACTTCCTAGGTGTGACAAAGGGCTGTCAGGTATAACAAGAACACACATCACCTCTTATATATTATATGGTATGACCTTTAAATAAGAAAATTCTTATGAAGTCACTTTTTCTAGACATGCTGAAGTAACTGGTACTGCCTTTAACCCTCTCACCAAAAAGTCTAAAACTGGGCAAAATAATGTCAGCAACCGTTTTAGACCATGGAAGATTGTGATCCATAAAAAAAGAGTAACAGGAAAGGTGAGCTCCACATTCCTCCAGCTTTCTGCCAATGGTAGTAGATGCCAACTGAAAAGTGGTAATGCCACTGATTCTGAGGCAGTGGAAGCTACAGTTCAGGCCAGATGAAACAGAAAAGTATTTCAAAAAAGGGATCTCTGAAAACAAGAGTCCTAAAAGTCTTTGTGGAATTTTTTCCCTTAGGCCTTTTGCTGAGAGCTGAGCTGCACATGTACATAAGGCTCCATAAAATCTACCAGAAAGTAGCTGATGATGCACAGACAGCTGGAAGTATTAGTAGTCATACAATACTGGTAAAGTTGAATATTTCAATCAGTCAGAGTGGATAGACCTCACTAAGCATTCAGTTACGATCTCTATTAGTCAGTTTCAGCTGCCACAACAAAATGCCACAGGCCGAGTAGCACAAACAACACAAATTTAATTTCTCACAGATGAGACCTTTCTTCCCAATTTAAGAAGCTAATTTCTTGCTAATTTCACAAGCCCTTTTCTCAGTGAGTATGCAACCCTGGTGTCTCTTGCTCTTCTTATAAGGACACTGATCCTATTAGATTAAGGCCTCACATTTATAACCTTATTAACTTTAATTACCTCCTTAAAGACTCTGTTTCTCAAGACAATCACATTGGGTGGTTAGGGCTTCAACATATAAATTTTTGGGAGGACACAATGTAGTTCATAACAAGACCCCTAAATAGTTGTACTATAAGAGAAAAAACAACATGCCAAAAACCAAGTTGATGGAAGAATGAATTGCCAATATTATTACCACTTAACAGATCTAAATGAATATTATAGAAGAAATTAATTCAGGCCCCCTATGATTAATTCAGGCCCCCTATCCTCACATTATCTGCAATGCAATATAAAGTTACTATACATGCAAAGTACCAGGAAAATGGGTTCCATAACCAAGATTACAATTGGTAATTTGATGTGGTTAAGATTACTTTAATCTCGCAATTCGCATACAGAAATTTCAAACAAGTATTATTTATGTCTTGAAGAATTTAAAGGAAGATGTAGACAAAATTAATAAAGTTATGGAATCCTAGCAGAGAAATTTAAACAATAAAAATACTAAATAAAAATCATACAAATAAAAAATATATCTAAAGCATAGGTCACTTTACCACACTTCTTTCGCTGTGACATGAGTTCCTTAATCAGAAACAATTCTGTGTGGATAAGGCATTCTGTAAGTTTTTTAACCACAGGTTTTGGGAGAAGCATTGCATTCAGGGAAGGTAAATCCATGTTCAGGTGAAAATGGTCCAATATTAACTTTGCCACCAGGTGGCTGGCTGATCACCCAGGGGAATGGTACCATAACAGGAACTCAGTGTTGGTCTCTGCTGCTAGCAGATTGGTCACTCAGAGGTGGCCATCACCAGGTCAGCCTTGGTGAATAGAAATTCATATTAGTGAACCCAGTTATAAACAGCATCATTATCTCCATGGCCACTTTATACATCAAGCCATTGGGAGTTAACAAGGGTGGCTGGGGAGGGAAGATGACTGGTATACAAAAAGATGGTCATGCTAGCCACTTGGTTCTTCATATCCTTTTCTCATGAGGTCACCCTTTGGTTCCATCTTAGCATGGGTTATCATTTTAGCATAAGTACATATAAAACCATTGTTCTCTGCATGCAATAATTTAACCCTATTTCTATTAACTATAGGTATACCACCTATAGTTAAATACCACCTAAAGCTTCAACTTGTGTTAATGTCTCTCATGTTTATATGCTTATTGTCAATTTAAATATGCTTATTTAAATAAGCACTTTCTCGACTACTAGAAAAATAACTGAAATTCTTTTTGAATCTTGAAGAATTAATTATTTCATGAGCATTAAAAATCTTTTTGAATCTTGAAGAATTAATTATTTTATGAGCATTTTCTGAGGACTTACCACACATTTGGCACAGTTCTGAGCAATCAAAGGAATATAAGATACTGTTCCAAACCACATGAGATGTACAACTTGAAGAGAAGATATAAACTTAACACATTAATGAACAATAATGTAATTTATCTAGTAAAATGCTTAGAAGTACTGTATTAAGAAAAGACCCCCCCCCACTCTCACATATACCATATACTCGATATTCACATAGAGGAATTCTTTGCTCCATTAAAAATGGTCATAGTCCTCAAAATGTCATGTTATATATGTCCCTATATGTTTGTACCTGGGATTCTTCTTGCCTAAAGAACCCTCTCCAGTTTCGTCACCTGGCTCATATTCAATTGTCAAAACCCAGTTGTGTTTCTTCTTCTCAAAAGCCTTCTCAGGGTGATGATAGGATGGTTTAGGTACTTCTATTTCCCTCTACAGACACTACCTTGTACACACCATGTGTAGCTCACCCAGACAGGAAAAAAAAACTCTGAAAAAAAATTCTATAAGTAGCTTGCTCATTTGGTTTTGTCTCCTATGGACACCCAAATCTTGACCCTAATTGTCAGGGAAGTAAGTCACTTCAGGTACTTAAGAGCAATTATTTACCTTCAGCTATGTACATGGAAAAAAAATAGATATTTGTCAAATATAATGAAACCACTTTTTGGAATACCCTGCTAAAAGCATATAAATGCATGGGGTTTGACCAGCCTCTTCCTGGCTCAGTCTTCTATTAAAGTCAATGAATCTCTTTTGGAGTCACCTACTATACTTTATCTATGGGATAGTTACTTGCTTCCTCTGACAATTCTTTTGAAACTACTTGCAGATTATTTTCAGTCTCTGCTAAAGTGATTGTCAAGTATTACTTTAAATATAATCTTTATCAATTGATTTATAGGCAAGCCCTTATTTAACTTATAAAATGAAAATATCAATTTTTGTTATGTAATCTGTAAAAATATTTTCATGCTCATTGAAAACAGTTAAAGTGGAAGAGAATTCTTTGCTTACACCTAATTTTTTTATCTTTCTTTTTTTTGTCTCTTTTATCTACTCAGGGATCATGTCTCATACCTAAAATTCACAGTTTTCTTCTATAGGCACCTGCCTATCAGGATTTAAATATTTTATCTTAAAAATATAAACCTTACTGTTGGCATGCTGTATCTTTTTATCTTTTTGCTTTTCATATCTATACCATTATATTTAAAGTGCATGTAAAATAGAAAGCATATACTTGGATGTTAATATTTTTATATCCAGCCTTTCAATCTCTCTCTTTTTTGGCATGTTTTACTCATTTCATTTAATATATGTATTAATATGTTTGGGTTTATCATTTTGCTATTTATTTTCTATTATTTCTATCTTGTTCATTTTTTCCCATTTACAAATTATTTATTTTTCTCTAGTGACATGTTAACTATATTTCTTTGTATAATTCTTTTAAAATAATTGCTCTTTGAATTATAATATTCATTATTATCAGTCTACTTAGACTAAGTATTATAGTACTAAAAACTTATAATAGAAAAATTGCTTTAAACTCCCCATCCTAAGCGCTTTTTAATGATTTTATCTTATTTAGAAATCTCACAATGTAATATTATATTTTATTTAAATAGCCACTTATCTTTCAAAAAGATCTATTGCTGAGGCTCTTATTAGGGTTCTCTTTTGGACCAAAACACCTGCATCCCACAGTAGCCTTTTCCCTCAGACTTGAAAGTAGAGGAAAGTTAGTTTCATTCAGGTTGGATGTTTCCAATACTTGTATTTGTAAAACATTTTTTAAAAAATAAGTGTTTATAGTATATATACATTTTATTGTATATTTGGTTCTTATCACCATCTAACATGTTATATATTTCAGCTATTTATTTGTCTATTGACCTTCCCACCCTACTGGAAGAGCCTCATCATGTAAGGCCAATGAGGGCAGAGGGATTTTTTTGCTCCAAAATATTCACTACTGTATCTTTACCGTGTGACACAGTACCTGGCACATAGTGGGAACTCAATGAATATTATTTGGATGAATAAGTAAAGTAATTGAATGTGTTTCATATGTGTATATATATATATATATATATATATATATATATATATATATATAGTTTTCTTTATTTTGCTTTTATATGTGTTTCCAGTGTTTCTAAAATAGATATGTATTACACTAACATAGAGTCATGAAAGTAAACTTTAAAAAAAAATTCTCCCTCTCCTCTTCCCCTCCCTCCCTATTTTATTTTTTCCATCTTTCTTGTCTTTCTTTTTTTTCTTAATGAAGGTTCCAAGCTTCCTACACTAGACTTAGATCTAAGGCTAAGATTTATTGCTTATCATCTGAATGGTTGTGGGTAAATCAGTTAACTTATGTAATAATTATCATCTATAAAGTAAGGATGATAAAAAGCATTTTTTCCCATATGACAATATAGATGTGCATACCAAATACAACAATGTACATAAAAGGACTTTAGAACTAGATAGTAGTCATGCATGCCACATATCTAACTGGAAATTTCTTTTGATAAATGTTGGTGAGAATCATTGAAACAATATAAAATGGACACTGCTTAAGAGCTAGAGAAAAGATATTGCGTTTATGAAGTAATTGGCATTTGCTTTTTCTTCTCAGAATGTTTTTTCCCCATGTTCGTTACAAGGCTCATTCTCTCGCTTCATCCTGGTCTCTCTTCATATTTCTCTTCAGAGAGGCCATCATAACACAGAATCCCTTCTAGTCAATCTTTATTACTTTGCTCTGTGTACCATCTCACAATAACACTTTTTAACATGCTATATAATGATTTTTTATTGCTTCCTTTATTCACTTTAATGCAAACTTCATAAGAGCAAGTATTTTTATTTTTGTCACTGCTGTATTCTAAATGCCTACAATGCTGTTGATCACATGAGGATCCCTCAATAATTACTTATAAAAATACATTAATAGTTGAAAAAAACATCACTAGCTAATGAATGTTTAATTTATCTTAATTATCCAAATAACTTATTTATTCTTGACAAGACATGGTTTAAAAAAGTACCAAAAATTTTAAAGAAAATAAAATTTCTGAAAAAATTAAGCTTTAATATTAGAAAATGTTTAAAAATAAATAACTTTAATTGATGCATTTTTTTTCTGTTTTACATTGTCATGTACTTTTACTATTCTCAATGGAATCAATTGTTCAGAATATTAAAAAAAATTTATGTTTACCTTTTTGTAAGAATTTTTTTTCTACTACTTTTCACATAAATATATTTTACCACACCACATGTCATGAAGATAATTTTTTTCAGATTTTAGCAATTTTCAGGTCACATTCATAATTTTTGGCCATAATTACATAACTGTCACATGTAATGTTTTATTTTTCTTTAATGCTACCTTAAACAAACTCTCTCCATTATTTTCTGCTTATCCTAGTTCTAAGTTTGATTTAGTTATAATTTTTAAATATACAATAAGTTAAATACGTGATTATTAAAAGAAAAAGCTTATCTGTGTGTACTAAATCATGCCTAGTATCCCCAGTGCAATAGAATGATGGAGAATAGGGCAATAGATTATAGCAGCAAATGAACATCAGTGCATCAGTGAAGCTCTCTGAGGTTTGGTTTATGTGAAAAATAAGAGGATGAATGTTGGAAGCCATTCTTGCTGAATGCCCTGAAGACAGGGTTGGAGTTGCCTGCAAGCTAGAAGTTTGCAGAGCAGGTGGGCTCCTTACTGAAGGAGGAAGTTTGGCTTAATGGATAGCTCCTTACTGAAGGAGAAAGTTTGGCTTAATGGAAAGAGTTGAATGTTACTTGCCCCAGGGAATAAGAGAGGAAAACAGGAACAAGGATGTTTTGAGAGAACTTATGTAAAGGTCGGCAATCATTTGCATATGTGTGGGTGTTGCTTCTCAGTGCTCTTCCAAGGGTATATATATGCTATGCTAAATAAACTCAGGGTGCAGGATTCACTGTTAGCCCTCTGGACTCTATCTTATGTCTCTCTCTCTCTCTCTCTCTCTCTCTCTCTCTCTCTCTCTCTCTCTTTTTTTTCTCAATCCTCACTCCCCTTCTTGGGAACTGTTCACTCTTAGCTGGCTGGCTCCGGCAGATGAAGTAGATGGTCTTTAAGTTCTGTTTTCCTTCTCATGGTCTTTCTTCTAAGGTGATGACTAGATCTAGAAAGACTTCCAAGAAAGACCGAAGTTTGTTTCATGGCATCCCAACTCATATACGAGGAAATAAATAACTCTAGTGGGTCTTTTTTGAACCCTTACATCCTAGAAAATGAGAAAATAAGGGCTTTACTATGGAATTCCAACTGGATCACATAAGCATTAGGTGTATCTGTACATGTAAAATGAAGCAAAAATATAACACAATTAACTAGATTCTTATATCTCCTTTCTCTGGAAATTTTCTTCCTTTTGAGGTGATTGAATTATCTTAATGAACATCTTTCCTGTCTTCTTTCATGTAAGAATAACCTGACGTTAGTAGTGTTCCTTACTAAAAGAACTTTCCTGAGGATTGTATCCAGATCAAGCACCCAACCAAGGGCATTTCACAAGCAATAAAAATTGTGCTAAATGCTGTCAGGATGTTGACACTCTTCTCAAGGTTCATGCTGTTAGGAGGGACATCACTCTCCACAAGCACCTCACAATCATAGAAAAGTTACCCATAGGAATAAGAGTATTAAAATCATACATTTGTACATGCTTTTATTTTATATGCTATATAAGCTGAAACATTATTATTTGATGCATATACTTTTCTGTTTTTACAAATACTACTTTTCACAACAATTCTATGTGGAAAAGCAACTATCATTAATATCTTTTCTAATTTAAGATTTATAAAAGAATACTGAAAGGCCCAAAATAACTATGGAGAAACTTGGTTTATATTGGTATCCTTGTGCCCTATTGGCTTAATTACCATTAATTTAAAAAAAATATATTAAAGTATAAAATATTAAAAGACAAATATATTAATAGAGAAACTTTTTAAATAAAACTGTCTTGGGAATTCTGGTTATCTGGTTATATAGTAGTTATGTAAGGAAAGATGGACAAGTCAGTTTCTTAGTTATGAGTTTTAGAAACCTAATTAAAACTAGTTTATGCAAAGAATAAGAATAACAATAAAAATAAAAATAATAATAAATTAATTTAAGGAATCATATAAAAGGGGAGCTCACGGCTAGAAGGGGTTAGGCAGGTAAGCATTCTCTCTCTCACACACACAGACACACACACACACACACACACACACACACACACACTCATAATCACTCACATAGGCAGGCCATCTCCCCCAGTTGCCATCTACAGCTGAAGATGACATGATCCTTTATCTTTAACAAAGCTATCAGAAAAACAGTTTCTCTTTTTTAATACATAGATACATATACAGATAAAACTCCTGGAATTCCATTGCTTGGATCAACTTAGATTCTGTGCAACAGAGAACATAGAATAAGCCCTTGAACAAATGGGTTGGTGGGTATCATGTGCTCTGCCTCAAACACATGCACTGGAATGAGGTTAGGGAAGCATCTCCAAAAGAACACCAGAATGTTTTTGCCAGAAGAAGGGGAGAGGTATGCTGAAAGATAAGAAAAGAAAGTAAAATCTCCACTAAGTTGGTCTTCTCTACATCACTGAGGATTGGTATAATGTCCTCAAGTAGTTACAACTCGAAAAGGGGATCCACACCTTAGGAAGCTTTGACTAGACCATGGAAAATTACAAAGAAGATAGTACTGTGTTGTATAACTTAGAGTTTTTATTTTCATACCTTTGAACTTATCCGTCAAAAACAAAACAAAACAAAACAAAACAAAACAAAACAAAACAAAACAAACGATTTTACTCTGGAACTGCCCAAAGAACTGTGTGTGGATTCTGCTATGAGTGGCTCTGAGAATTGGTTCTAAGAGAGCAGGGACCAGGCACCAAGGGAAGAATGACAGAGGCAAATGCCCTGTAAGACAGATGATCTGCTGCTTCCCTAGAGTTTTAGCAATGGGACTCACTGCCAGAGGGAGGCATCTTAGATCAGAGCCTTGCAGATGGAAGCAGCTGTTGAGAGCCTGTGCCAGGAGCCACTGCCAAGAGCAATTGCCAAAAGAAACTGCTGGGAAGCCACTTTGGGACCAGAAAGAATTGTCAATAGTCTCAGCACTCCTCATCACAGCATCATAATAACCACGGAGGTCTGGCATAAGAGTAAGGTCATTCATTGCTCTTTCTAAATACCATGAATTAAATTCTATGTCTATATTAATATATAGATATAGATATCAGTATACTATATATTTCTATGTATTCACTCCACAATAAAGAATCAAATTTGTTCCTATTGTCACTCAATTAATATTTATGTAACCACCTCCCTGCAAAAGATGAAATAAAAAGAAAAATTTAAACTTTGTACTTCTGATGTGATTGCCATCTAGTGGAGGAAAGGAGTATTCATATACATGTTTAGAATACAGTGTTGACAGGAATGGTTTCAAAATGTTATCTGGGGAAGCCCAAGAGAAAAAGTTGCCTTTGCTCGAAGGACTTGAGCAAGGCTTTACTGAAGATGACTGGATCTTAATGAATGGAAGGCTCAGAAATTCTAACAGGAGTACAAACCTTCTATAGAGCTGGAAACCAGGTTTCATATTTCAAAGCATCATTTGGAAAAGATGGTTGTGTACATTACAACTTACATGAAGAAATAAGTAAATAGATCTCAAAAGTATTTCATTTATGTGCCAAGTGAATATTTTGGTAAATATACTTAGTAGACTAAAAGAATATTTCAAATGCTTGATATGTACTTCATAATATATAGTTTCCTCCCAAAGTTTGATATGATCTATCCCTAGATAATTACAATTAATAAATATAACTATCTTTACATTTTACTTTTCTAACTCCTGTTCCTTCTCATTCACTATCATTTTTTCTAAATTTCTTCTCCAGAAATTTATAGAAAGCAGGAAAAACATGGTTCCATTGCCTGATTGTTATCACTTAAGAAAATATTATTAAATAATAATAGATTTTCAGCATTTGCTACAAGTTATTGTCATAGGCTCTGTGCTATATAATTTACTGATATTAAGTTATTTAATTCTCTTTAAAATAATATAAGAAATGTAGCATTAATAATTTTATTTTATAGTAAAGAGATTGATGTTTAGCAACTTTATCCAAGTATCATATAGCTAGAGGGTAATGATGCTACCACCTTAGCCAGGCTTTCTAATTTCAGGCGTTTTCCACACTAAAGTAAAGGAATTGAAATCATCGCATAAATTAATCTAAGGATGTTTGCTTTAAGATGACAAATACTTTCTTAGCTCGAAAAGAATAATTTTATCCTCCCAAATAGTTTTCCAAGTTCATAAAATGAGGCCTCAATGTTATGGTAAGTCTCATGCTTTCTGTATCACCAAAGATACAAAGACAAGACTAAAAGTATCATCATGCAGAAGTGTTTTCAGCGACTCACAAATAAATATAGATGCCAGATAACCAAATACCAACTCATCCTCCAGCTGAACAGGTGCATTCTTGAATGTGGAAGACAGGCCATCTTGGCTGTTAGTTTTATATAGATCCTTCTAAAACACTGAAGAAACTATGAAAACAATCCCATTTCATTCCTAAATGCTTTTATTAACATGTAATAAAATTAAACACTGTATGATTTCACTTACACACGGGATCTGAAAAACAAACAAACAAACAAAAACCCAACTCACAGAAAAAAAGATCAGATCTGTGGTTGGTAGAGACAGAGTCTGGGGGGAGAAGAAATTGGACGAAGGTGGTCAGAAAGCACAACCTTAAGTTATAAGATAAAAAAGAATTAAGGTTGTAATATATAACATGATAACTATGGTTAACTCTGCTTTATGGTATAGTTGAAAGGTATTAAAAGGTCCTAAAAGCTTTCAACACAAGGCAAAAATTTTTTTTGAAAAAGATAATGAAGATAATGAAAGTTAACTATGCTTATTGTGATAATCATTTCACATGTATAAGTCAAATCATTATGTACTTCTTAAACTTATGGAGTGTTCTAGGTCAATTAAATATTAATAAAACAGGAGAAAAAGAATTAAATATAGTTTTTATCAAGTAGCTGACACATGAAGAGTTGATGGGAGATTTGCCAGTTAAGTTCAGCACTATACACAATATGACATTTCATTTAAATATCTTATAAAATAATAATGGCACAAGTGATATAACAGCTGGTAGTTCTCATTACAACTCCCACTGTTATATTGAGTATTATGGCCTGAATTTAAAACTCTTGAATAAGTTTCCCAGCTTCTTTATTTAGCTGACCACCAACCAACCGTTGGATAGAAATGGTAAGGAGAGGCAGGGTAGTTTAATGACAGAAACCATGGGAGCTAGAAATATGAAAAGTGGAGAGTCTGGTCCAGGTTCAGCTGACTTGCTGTATGATACTAGACAGACAGTAAGCTTCTCTGAACCCTTCAGATTTCAAATCTATGAAAAAAAAATGATGATTCCTGTCATCAATACTTTTTATGAATATGATACTAAAGCATGATGATTAAAGTGAGAAGACATTTCAGTTATCTTAGTTATTTCTTTTCTGATTGGCCATAAATAACTGCAACTTTTTAACTTAATCAGTGCAGACTCTGCAAAAAGTATTGTAAAATAGTTAACTAATGGTATTAGTTACTAATTGCTATGTAACAAATTATCACTAAACTTAGCAGCGGAAAACAACCACACCTATGTATTATCTCACATAGTTTCTGAAGATCAGGCATCTGGGAGTGGCTTAGGTGGGTGGCTGGCTCAGGGTATTTTATGAAGTTGCAGTCAAGCTATCAGACAGGGCTACGCTCATGCCAATGTTTAGCTATAATTAATTGTAGGATCTACTTTTAAACTCTCTCCTAGTCACAGGCATTGGAGCTTCAGTAGCTGTTGGCCAGAGAATTCAGTTTCTCACTAAATGGTCCTTTCCACACTACTGTTTTATATACCGCTTCATAGCAAGGCAGCTGGCTTCCCCAGAGGGAATGAGACAGAGAGAGAAAGAGACAGACAGACAGACAGACAGACAGAGAACACCCATGGTAGAAGTCTTTTATAACAAAATCTTGGAAGTGACATATCACCCATAAGCTAATTGTCACAAAATGTGAGAGGAGACTACACATGTAGGTGAATTTTCCAGCCATCTTAGAGACTGTTACCACAGGAAAGTAGAAAACAGACTAATTAACAGAGCTTAGCAGTTCAAAGTGTTGTCCAGAGATGAGTTTGTCCTAACAAGATGCAGATCTTAAGTCCCACTCCAGTCTACTGAATCAGAATCTGCCTGAATGTGATTCTGACATTTTCCCTTGCAAATAAACAAACAGACAAAAAAAAAGAAACCTGATCATACTTAATGTACCCTGGCAATTTAAATCCTGACAATGAAACCAACATGATCTTTGGGAGAAACAGCTTAATAAAGATGTTCAGTGCCATTCTACTTTACCTGTAATCTTTCTTGAAAACTTAAACCTCTTTCAGGACATTTGGTATGTGTTAAAGAAAAAGAAGAGGTATGATTAGTAACTGTTTTTATTATTATTATTAATTTTTGATCATATAAGCAATATATGAATATTAATACTTCATAAAACATAAAATAATTTAGAAAAGTGTTTCCCTCTGATTAACACATTTCTAAGGATAATTATTGCTATTAATTTTGTTGTGTATTCTTCCAACATTTTCTATTTATTTGTATACAAAAGTTTAGATTCATAGACTATATATATGTATGGATATGTATATGTATACATATATGTGTATATACACATACACATATTCATACATATTATAAAGATTATAATTATATATTTATAAAATATATCATACATACATTTATATCGTATTTATGTTTGTGGGTTTTATGGTAGGTTTATTCCTTTTTTCTTTATAAATCCTAATATATGGTGAATGCCATTCTTTAATTTGCTTTTTCCCCCCTGTTGTATTATTTGACAGTCTGGACATAAAATTGTTAATTTAGGTATTTCCCAATGATGGAAGCATTTAATTATTCATTCTTACAAATAGTTTTCATGATTACAAAATTATTCTTATATTTGCCTCCTTTGTAAACACATGCAAGTGTTTTTCCAGATTGTATACACCTAGAAAAAGAATTTATAGGTTTCTGGATTAGTCCATTTAGAAATTTTGATGGATATTGCCAAATTTTCCTCTATTACTGTACCAATAGGTACTATCTCCAGCAGTGTATAAGAATCTCTTTCTTTTGTAAAACTGCTATAATTTTTTATAATCAAATTTTATTATTATTTTTTTTACTAATTTGATAAGTAAAAGATAGTGTCTCTTTTTTGTTTTAAATTTTAGAACATTTACTTGTTGTCAGCTCTACTGCTTCAGGAATTCAGGAACACTTGAAATCAAAGTCACGTTAGGCATCTTATCAGTGTATGTTAGGAATGTGGCAAAGCAAGAGGATGATAGAGTCTAGGAAGTTAAGGCAAGATGAGAGTCAAGTGCAGACATAAGAATATTCAGGGCCTGAGAGATGCACTTAAAAACTTGAGTTCTAGGCTGATGATAGAGATGTGAAACAGGGGAATCTGTGAACACACAAATAAGTTGATTATTTTCTTCCCCCAACTATTAATGAGATCCAGTCTAGTTCCTCTTCAATTTCTTGATTTCAAGACAAGTCCTTTAAGAGGCAGTGAAGGATTTAAGAAGGCTCCCACGTGGGTATTCTTGGAGAATGCTAGGTAAGATATTGGCTAAGTACATGAAGGCACCGAAAAAAGGCCTAATTACTTGAGAAATGGAGCAAGTATGGCTTGAGCTGTTTGTGTAACAGCTAAAATATTGTATCTCAAGTTGTTTTTATAACCAGTAATTTTTATTTTTATAAATTCGTTCACATACTCACTCCCTTTTCCTTTTATAACTGAGATTTTGGGGCTTAACAATATATCTGGAAATCATACCACATGAGAAACTTTCTCATTCTTTTTTATAGCCATATAGAACTCATATGGACAGAACTATAGTTTATTCCGTCACAATTCTTTGTAGAAGCATCTAGTGTTTTTCACTATTTTTAAAAAAATATAAATAGGTAACCACAAAAATACACATTTTCATTTTGTTGGAGGTATATCTTTACAATAAATTATTAGATGTGACTCAGCAACTACTGAGCAGATAGTAGATGCATATCTTGATAAATCCTTCTGCGAGTGGGTAATTATACCAGTTGTAATTCCACCAAGAATGCTTGAGTTTCTGTTTCCCCATTATCTAGCCAAAAGATGTTGTCACACTTAATTTTCCTTAATCTCATGTGTGAGAAATAGTTTCTCAGTGTAATTTTGCCATATATGTAACTATGAATGAGGGTGAAAAATTTATTTCATATTTAAGGGTTATTATTAATGCATTTTCTGTGCCCAATTTTCTATCAGTTTTTTTTTTTTACTTCATTTCATCCACTTTTAAGAGTTTTTCATATATGGCAAATATTTTCTTCCAGTGTCAGTTGTCTTTTTAATGTGTTCATGGTTTTTGTTTTTGTTTTGCTAAGCAAGTTTTAATTTTTATCTAGTCACATTTATATGCCTTATATTTTATGATCTCTGGATTTTTAATCATAGTTAGAAAAACTTTTCTGCTCCTGGTTATAAAAGAATCCATCTATGTTTCTTTTCCCCCCTTTCCCTTTTTTTTTCTTTTTTACATTTAGATTTTTCATACATTTAAAGTTGATTCTTCAGTATAGTCTAAGGTACATATTTAATTTTTTCATTTTCTAAGCAGCAAAACTGTTGCCCAGCAAATTTTATTTAAAGAATATATTTTCCCCCTCAATTATGTGATGCCTTCTTCATAATATACAAAATTTTCTATGCACATGGATTTCTGGACTTTATATTCTATTCTGTTTGTTCACCTCATCATGTTGTGGTCTTATATTGCAGGGACTTAATAAATAATATATTGTAGTATCTAGTATGACTAGATGCCCCTCATAGTCTTTCTGTTTCAGTTTTGCCCTGGCTTGCTTGTTTCCTTTAACATATGAACTTTATATCAACTTGTCTAGCTCTATACTATCTTGTAGGTATTTTTATTGGGATTGCATCAACTGTAAAAACTATTTGAGAACAAATGTCTTTCTGATTTTAAGTCATCCTATCCAAGAACAGAAAATGTCTTTCATATCTTCCAGGAGTAGTTTAAAATTTTTCTTTAAACTATAAGAGTTCTGCATATTTAAAAATTTTGTTCCTAAGTATTTAATTTTCTTTGTTGCTATGATAAAAGGTTATTTCCCCTATCAATATGTCTTGTAACTGTTTACTGTTTGAATATATAAAAATTATTAATTTCTGTATATTAATTTGTACTAACTGAATACTTTATTGATACCTTGCTGAATTTTTTGAGTCAGGTTTATTATTGATATGTTAGGGTTTTCTAAGTATACAAAAATATTGTCTGCAAATAGAGATAGCTTTACATTTCTTTATTTTTTTAAGTTTATTGGGGTAACATTGGTTAATGCAATTATGTAATTTTCAGGTGTACATTATCATTTGACATCTGCATATTCTTCTGTGTGTTTACCATCCAAAGTCCAGTTTCCTTCAGCTACCATATATTTGATACCCTTTATCCACTTCACCCTGCCCCTACTCCTCTATAATTGACCCTCTTTAACCGTCAACCTCCTCTCTCCTTCCCCACCCCACTAGTAATCACTACTCTATAGTCCTCTGGTAACCACTAGTCTATAGTCCATGCTCATGCATCTCTGTTTGTTTGTCCTGTTCATTTGTTGCTTTTAGGTTTATATCCCATATATAAGTGATTTCATGAGATTTTCAACTTTTTTTCTCTGGCTTATTTTGCTAAGCATGATTATCTCGTGGTCTATCCATGTTGTTGCAAATGGCAGTATTTCATCTCTTCTTACGGCTGAGTAATATTCCATTGCATATATGTACCACAGCTTCCTTAGCTGGTCATCTATCGTGGGATACTTCAGTTGCTTCCATGTCCCGGCCACTGTGAATAATGTTGCTATGAACATCAGTGTGCAAATATCTTTTTGGATATGGGTTTTCAAGTCTTTGGGATAAATACCCAGCAGAGAGCTTGCTGGATTATATGGTAGATCAATTCTTAGTTTTTTGAGGAAACTCCATACTGTTTTCAATAGTGGTTGTACTAATTTGCAATCCCACCAACAGTGTATGAGGGTTCTTTTTTCTCTGCATCCTCTCCGACATTTGTTATTACTTGTTCTGTTGATTATAGCTATTCTAACAGTTATGAGATGGTATCTCATTGTAGTTTTGATTTACATTTCACTAATAACTAGAGATGTTGAACATCTTTTAAAATATTTTTTGGCCATTTGTATGTCCTCTAGGGAGAAGTGTCTGTTCAGGTCCTCTGCCCATTAAGTATATTGTTGGCTGAGGTTTTGTCATAGATGGCTTTTATTATGTTAAGGTAGTTTCCTTCTATACTGATTTTTTAAGTGTTTTTATCATAAATAGATGTCGTATCTTGTCGAAGGTTTTTTTGCATATATTGATATGATTATATGATTCTAATTTTTTATTTGTTTATGTAGTGTATCACATGAATTGATCTGTGTATGTCGAACCATCCCTGTGCCTCTGAGATGAAGCCCACTTGATTGTGGTGTATAATTTTTTTAATATGTTACTGTATTAGGTTCGCTAGTACCTTATTTAGAATTTTTGCATCTGTATTCATGAGAGATATTGGTCTGTAGTTTTCTTTTTTTGTGTTATTGTTACTGGGTTTTGGTATCAGAGTAATACTGGCCTCATCAAATAAGTTGAGAAGTATAGTCTACTCTTCAATTTTTTGGAAGAGTTTGAGGAGAATAGGTATTAAATCCTTGAATTCACTGGTGAAGCCATCTGGTCCTGGACTTTTACTTTTTGGTAGGTTTTTGACGATTGTTTCAATTTCCATACTGTTGATTGGTCTAATGAGATTTTCCAGTTCTTCTTGATTCAGTCTAGTAAGATTGTATTTTTCTAAGTACTGGTCCATTTCTTTTAGGTTATTAAATTTGGTGTTATATACTTTTTCATAATATTCCTCTTTCATTCCTGATTTTGTTTCTTTGTGTCCTTTCTCTTTTTTCTTTAGTGAGTCTAGCCAGGGGTTTGTCAATTTTATTAACCTTCTCAAATAAACAACTCTTCGTTGCATTTATTTTTTCTATTTTTTTATTTGTTTTGTTTTCAATTTCATTTACTTTTACTTTAATTTTAATTATTTCTTTCCTTTTGCTGACTTTAGGCTTCATTTGTTCTTCTTTTTCTAGCGTTTTAAGATAAAGCATTAGGTTCTTTATTTGGGCTTGTTCTTGTTTTTGGAGACAGGCCTGTAATGATATGAACTTTCCTCTTATGACCACTTTTACCATTTCCCAAAAGTTTTAATATGTTGTACTATCATTATCATTTGTTTCTATGTATCTCTTGTATTTCTTCCCTGACCCAGTTATTCTTCAGTAGCATGTTTTTTAATCTCCACATATATGTGGTTCTTCCCGATTTCTTTTTGCAGCTGATCTCTAGTTTCAAAACATTATGACCAGAGAATATGGTTGGTATAATTTCAACTCTCTTATATTTGTTGAGGCTATCTCTGTGTCCTAGTATGTGGTTGATTCTTGAAAATGTTCCATGCGCACTAGAGAAGAATGTATAAGCAGCTGTTTTGGGATGGAAAGCTCTGTAAATGTTAATTATGTCCAGTTGGTCTAATATTTCATTTAAGGATGTTGTTTTGTTATTGATTTTCTGTTTGGATGATCTGTTCATATCTGACTGTGGGGTATTTAGGTCCCTTACTACAATAGCGTTTGGGTCTGTTTCTCCCTTTAGTTCTGTTAGTAATTGCTTTACATATTTTGAGGTTCCTTGATTGAGAGTATAGATATTAAAAAGTGTTATATCTTCTTGGTGCATGATTCTCTTTATCATTATGAGGTGTTCCTCAGTATCTTTCTTTACCTTTTTTATTTTGAAGTTTGTTCTGTCTGATATTAGTACCACTATTCTCACTTTTCTCTGAATGCCATTTACTTGAAATATCATTATCCACCCTTTCACTTTGTCTTTGTGTCTCCTGGAGGCAGCATATGGTTGGGTTTTGTTTTTTGATCCAATCTGCAACTCTATGCCTTTTTATTGATGAGCTCAGTTCATTTACATTTCGGGAGCTTATTGAAATATGAGGTCTTCTTATAGCCATTTTATCTTTTGCTTTCTGGTAGCATGGCGTTTCCATTGGTTCCTTGTCCTTGTGTTTCTATTTTCTTTATTTTGGTTGGCTTTGTGGGTTTTCTCTATGATTCTTCTTGTTTTAAGTTATATATTTCAGTTCTGAATCTTTGATGTGTGGTTACAATTACAAATATGAAAAGGATAGTTATATATATACGGTAGTCCATTTTCTTCTGTGAGTGCCTTAACTCCATTCCCCTTTGTGAATTTGGATCTTTGAATCCTTCCCTTTTCAGTCATTGTTATCTCAATTTGTTCTTTTGTATGCTGAATGTTCATTACTATATTATTTTAACAATTCTCTTATTATCATATAAGTTTATAATGCCCTGTTCTTAATAAGGGTTGCATTCTTCTGCTTCTATTTGCCTGATAGTCACTTTACTCTTCATTATGTTTTTTTTTTGTTATTGTTGTTTTTTGCTTTGTTTTGTTTTTTTGTCATTTTGTTTTAGGTGAACTGACCTCTTTCAGTATTTCCTGTAGTGCAAGCCTCATAGCGGAGAATTCTCTTAGTTTTTGAATGTCTGGAAAATTCTTAATTTCCCCTTTATATCTAGAGGAGAGCTTAGCTGAATTCATTATTCTAGGCAGGTAGTTCCTTTCACTTACTAGTTGAAATATTTGATTCTATTCTTTTCTGACTTGTAAGGTTTGAACTGAGAAGTCTGAGGATAATCTAATGGGTTTACCTTTATAAGTTATTGTTTTTTTCTACTTGGCTGCTCTGAGAATTTTCTTTGTCATTGATTTTTGATAACTTTAATACAATGTGTCTTGGTGAAGGTTTTTTTGGGTTAAGATAATTGGATGTTCTGTTGACTTCTTGAATTCCAAGCTCCAGCTCATTCCTTAGATTTGAAAAATTCTTGTACAATATTTGCCTGAAAATGCTTTCTATTTCCTGCTCCTTTTTTTTTTGTCTTCAACAATGCCTATTATTCTTATATTTCCTCTCCTGACAGTATCAGCTAGTTCATGAATTTCTCTTTTATTATTTTTCATTACTCGGTTTCTCTCTTCTTCCTTCTGATTTATTTCTACATTTTTTAAAACTAATCATTATGTCTCTAATAGATTTCTATTATCTAATTGCATTGATTAATAACACCAATACAAGGTAGCATAGGGAAAAGATTGTGAACATTTTTGCTTTGTTCTTAGTCTGAGCAAAAATATCTTTAAAACTTATTTATTAAGTTTAACTTAGGTTTATATATTTAATCATATTAAAAGAGTATCCATCAATATCGTTTTCTAATTTTTTTTGTCAGAAAGAGGTGTTAATTTTTGTCAAAGAATTTTTCAACGTCTATGGAAATTGCAAGTTTTGTTTCTTAGATCTATTAATATGGTGTATTATGTTAATGGTTTCCTAATGCTGAGCCAATCTTACATGGATGTAATAAATCCCACCTGATCATGGTGTGTTATATCTTTCTTTATTTTATTTTATTTAAGAGAATTTTTATAAGATTTTATTCGAGCCCAAACTGATGACAGTTGCTGGAAAGCAAGATCTCAAATTGTGTGTTAATTTATATGTATTCTCTTTGTTAATATTTTATTTAGTATTTTGCATCAGTAAAATTTATAAGCGATATTTGTTTGTAATTATTTTATACTGTCTATCATGTTCAGTTATGCTTGCTGTACAAAAATAATTAAGAAGTTTTCCTTAATTATTGGTGCCCTGGAACAAATTATGGAGCATTAATGATCTTTGAGCATTTCTTAGAATTCTCCTATGAAACTATCTGCATCTGTGGAATGATTCCTTGATACATTTTTCAATTTCTTCTACTAAAATTAGTCTGTTTAAGCTTTCATTTTCAAATGACATTGCTTTTGTTAATTTGTTTCACTAGTAAGTTATTCAATTATCTGGGTTTTCAAACATATGCATAGAACTCTGCAATGTGACCTCTTATACTTTCTAATATTTCTTCTGTTTCACTCTCGTCTTTTCTTATTTTGTATTTTTTTTCTCTTTTCTGCTTCTTAACCAATTTTCCTCATGGTTTGTCTACTTTGTTAATCTTTTCAAAATTATATCTAATGTGTTTCTCTATCTCATTAATTCTGCTTTTTATAGCTTTATGAAAATGCAATAGACAATTATTTCTCATATTTACAGTTTTTTTTTGCTTTCCAGTAAAATTTTATTTTTTATATTTATTTTTTTATTATAGTGACATTGGCTAACAAAACCAGTAAGTTTCAGGTATACAATTTAGCAGTAAGGCATATATATATATATATATATATATATATATATATATATATATATATATTTTGCACTGTGTGTTCACTGATTTCTTTCTGTCACTACATATTTGACCTCTTTTACCCCATCTACCTCCGGTGTCCCCCTTACCCCCTTAATTCTGCTTTTATCATTATTTTTTCCCTTTTATATTTAAAAAAATGTTTTAAGCTTGGAATTTAATTATTTTAATTCTTTTGAGCTTAGCACTATAAATTTTCCTCTGATCATTGTTTTAAATGCATATCATAGGTTAAAATATGTAATGTTTTGTTACCATTATTTCAGTTTGTATTTCCTCTTTCATCCAAGAGTTATTTAGTAAAAAATTTTATTGATTTTTAGGTAAAAAGGCCCTTAAAATTTTTTTAAGAATAATTAATAGTTTTATTGCATAGTTGTAATATTTCTACTTTGTAGAATTTACTAGTGTTATCTTTGTAATCTAATTTTTTATTAATATCTGAGAATTTGATTAATATATTTTGTTCCAATAGTATATTGAGCAGATCTATTCTCTAGTATTAGACTATAACATTTGACATAGACCCATAAAATCTATATGTTTAATATCCTTACCTATTTTTGTCCACTTTATCTGTCTTATACCGCAAATGGCATATTAAAATTTCCTATTATTAGCTCATATCTGTTTTTTTTAATCTTAAGTACTTTGGCTTTATAAATGTCATTGTTGTGCTATTTATTATATAGATATTCATAAATATCATATCTTTTTGTAAATTTTGACTTAACAATTAAACATGTCTTTTTATACATGAGTTTATTCTTGTATTAATAAATAAATGTTAAGGAAAGCTATTCTTATAATTTTCCAATTAATAATTTAAATTAAGTGAAGAAATAGAGAATTACTATTAGGCACATATCACTGTAATAATTTTTGCAGGCAACACACATCAATGACTACTAAAATTAATGTGTAAACATTTGAGAATAAATAGAAATGGCATAGTTTCAAAGTATTTCTTTCAAGATACTTATATTAACTACAAAAAAAGGATAGTAACTTTCCAGAGGAGAAGCTCAACATACACTGTCTTAATTAAGTAACTAAGATTAAAATCACCACTAATAAGACATTATAAATCCCTCAAAAAAAAGAAAGACATTATTGTTTTTGTATCTTTCTTGCCCAAAACGCATAACTTTATTTCAAGCATAAAAAAAAGTAAAATTGAGGGACAAACTACAAAATAATGAATTAGTATTTTTCAAATGTGTCCAGGTCATGAAATTAACAACAACAACAAAAAGACTGGAGTTTTTACAATTAAACGCAATGTGAGATCCTGGGTAATATCCTGTAACAGAAAAAGGACATTAGTAGAAAAAAATTATAGAATTTAAATAAGATCTGTAGTTTAGTTAATAATATATTTTTATGTTAATTTTCTTTCTTGTTAATTTTACTGTGGATATATAAAATATTAACATTAGAGGAAGCATATCGAGGGATAAAAGAAAAAACTATTTGCATTATTTAAGAAACTTATTTTAAATAACAGTTTAGACTTGGAGAAAAATTGAGCAAGTAGTATAGACAGTCCCCATATACTCCTACCTTCCTTCCACAGTTTCTCCTATTAACTTACATTAATGTGGTACATTTGTTACAATTAATGAACCAATGCTGATGTATTACTATTGACATCTATACTTTACATTAACTTTTTGTGTGTATGTTGTATAGATTTTGACAAATACATATGCAATGTATCCACCATTACTATCTCATACAAATAGTTTCACTGCCCAGAAATCTGATGTGCTCCCCCTATTAAAACCTCCCTCTCTTCCCACTTTCCAAACCCTGGCACTCAGTGATCTTTTTAGTATCTCTATACTTTCGCCTTTTTTAGAATGTCATACAGTTGTAAATTCTAGAATGTTACGCAGTACGTAGCCTTTTCAGACTATTTTTTATACTAAGTAATAAATATTTAAGGTTCTCTATGTCTTTTTGTGACTTAATAGCTTACTTCTTTTAATCACTGAATCATATACCATTGTATGGAGGTACCACAGTTTGGTTTTCCATTCACTTATTGAAGGACATCACCACTGCTTCTAATTTTTGGCCATTATTAATAAAGCTATACTATAAGTATTTGTGTGCAGGTTTTTGTGTACACATAATTTTTCAGTTCAGTTGGTTAAATAACTAGGAGCATGATGGCTTGATTATATGGTAAGATTATGTTTAGTTTTTTAAGAAACTGCCAAACTCTCTTCCAAAGTATCTGTACCATTTTGCATTCCCACCAGCAATGGATGAGAGTTCTTATTGCTCCACATCTTCATCAGCATTTGGTGTTATTGTTTTTTATTTTAACCATCCTAAGAGGCATGTAGTGGTATCTCATTATTGATTTAATTTGCAATCTAATGACATATGTTGTTCAGCATTTTTTTTTTATGGTGAGGTGTTTGGGTGTCTGTTCAGATCTTTTGCCCACTTTTAATTAGATTGTTTATTTTATTCTTATTAAGTGTTAAGAGGTTTTTGTATACTTTAGACATATGTCCTTAATCAAATATGTGCTTAGAAAATATTTTATCAACCTTCTTTTTCAATGTTATACCTTAAAGGTGAATATTTTAAGAAAGATCATAGATCAGCAGAATTATCTAATTCTGCTCTCTTTGAGTATACTTGCACATAGATATATATCACTGTAATTATTTCAGTTTTAAGTGCGGTTAGATATTTTTAGAGACATCCATGAGCAGAGCCTTTTTGTTGTCTTGGAAAGAACTTAATTTAGCTTTAGGATTCAATTAAAAAAATGCTACTGAGAAAATGCTTTTGTTAATGAGGAATTTTAAAATGTAGTAAATTAGGAAGGAGGAAATAAGATTTGATCACCCAGACTTTTTGTCTCTGAATTGCTTGACTCCAGCAATATGAGTGTATCCAGGCTGCAGGGCAGACACATTTCACTTGGGAGATTTATTTTCTGCATTCAAGGAGACAAGGGAGGGTCAAGGTGCCTTTCTAGCACTGGCTGCTGGTTAAGTAACTTTAATTCAAAGTAATCAGTATACCATTGTGGGCTATTTTAGAGCAGCCTGTCTTGGGCTCCAGTATCATCTGTTCCTGACTTTGAGAGGGCCCATTATGGGAGGAGACACTGAACTAGATTACAGGACCAAGGCTTGATTTCTGGTTTTTACTTTGGTTAGTTGCTTAACTTTGTGGGTGGGCTGCGTTGGGGCAACTGTTTAACTCTTAGGCTATTTACAACCTTCTCTAACACTTCACTTCTGGTTTGCACTGAGTTTATAGGTCATCTAACAGTGTGTTTAGGGTCTTCTCAGTTCTTTTCTGAGCACACACATCCTGTCCTGGGTATGTGCTTACCTTTCTAAATTCCACAGTATATACGATCATTATTGAAGCCCTAATTTCTCAAAGAAACCCTCTCTTTGGCTTTGGCTCCCTATCTTTAGGCAGTCTCTTGCATGTCTCAACCCTTAGTCCTAGGTTGTTTCAGGTTTTTCTGATCATCTTACAATATTTTCAAGCAATGCCCACCATCTGCATCCATTTCCTCCCTAAACAGCACTACTCAGAAAATGCCTGAGGACTGTTAGAATCAAACATGGAAATGTGTAATACTTTTACAGACAATGCTGCATAGGAAACCTTATTTTAGGAAATGTGTTACTTGTTTAGTGAGCCACATCACTATTATATCAGAAATGTATTTATTTATTTATTTTTATGATTTAAGTAACATTGATTAATAACTTGTTTCAGGTGTACAACATAATTTGATATCTGTATATACTATGCACGCTCACCACCAACCTCTCACCATCTTTGACCGCCTTTATCCACTTCACCCTCCCCTACCCCTTTCCTTTCTGATAACCATCGTTGTTATCTCTGAGTTTGTTTTATTAATTTACTTTTATTTTATATTCTACCTGTGAGTGAAATCTTATGTTTTTTTGTCCTTTTCTGACTTATTTCACTTAGCATAATACCCTCAAGATCCATCAATGTTGTCACAAATGGCAATATTTTATTTTTTTATGTCTGAGTAGTATTCTATTGTATATATCACATCTTTATCCATTTATTCATTGTTGGACACTTAGGTTATTTCCATATCTTGGCTCTTATGAATAGTGCTGCAATGAACACAGGAGTGCATGTATCGTTTTGTTAGTGTTTTCATACTCTTTGGATACTCAGAAGGCGAATTGCCAGGTCATAAGGTAGTTAGTTCTATTTTTAACTTTCTTAACTTTGACAAATTTCCATACTGTTTCCCATAGTGGTTGCAATTTACAGTCCCACCAAGTGTACTAGGGTTTCTTTTCTCCACATCCTCTCTGATACTTGTTATTTATCTATTTGGTAATAGACATTCTAAAAGGTGTGAAATATCTTTGTGGTATTTATTTGCATTTCCCTAATAATTAGGGATGTTGAACATCTTTTCATGTGGTTTGGCCATCTGTATATCTTTAGAAAAATGTCTATTCAGATTCCCTGCCCATTTTTTAATTGGGGTGTTTTTTGTTGAGCTGTATAATTTCTTCATATTTTTTGGATATTAACTTCTTGTCAGAAATATCACTTGCAAACCTTTTCCCATTCTGTTGTTTGCCTTTTTTTTTTTTTGTTGATGGCTTTCTTTGCTGTGCAGCTTTTTAATTTGAGGTATTTCCATTTATTTTTGTTTCCTTGCCTTTGAAATCAAATTCACAAAAATATCACTAAGACAGAATTTTTAAAATGGTGGGCAAAAAAGTTTAACTTCACATATGTATCTTTCTTGATATTCATTCCTACCTACAAAAACATAACTTTTATTTCTGTAGATGTAGAAAAATGTTTCTTTCCTTATGTTTTTTGGCTGGTCTAATAACTTGATTAACATTAGGACAAATTAAGAGGATTAAAAACAAATTTAATTTTGTACATAAAGCAGCTCTATAAAACATTGAGACTCAAAGAAGTAACCATAGCAGGAAGCTTTTATCATCTTTTAGACAAAGAAACAATAAATTTGTAAAGAATTGACAAGGCATAGTTTGGGCTTGGAGTAGTAGATGGTGAAAAATTAACCAGGTTTATTTATACAGCCCTCCCAACTCTAAATTTCCTGTCTCTGGTGATAAAGATGCCTTCTACCCTCCTGATACAGGGAGCATAATTTTCACATGGGAGCTTCGTCACCCACTTTCATGAGGACAGAGGAAGGTGAACGTCCTTCATGAACTGCTGTTTCTCAAGTACCTTTAATTAAAATAGTTAATATGCCAACATGGCATAATTGGGGGTGACATATTCTGATCCCCTACATCATCAGCCTGCATAGTCAGTCCTCCGGCATCAGTAAGAGAAAAAAACTAGTTTTACTTCAACATTTTATTGAATGTTTTCATATAAACAAGTTATTGAAAACATTTAAAACACCAGTGAGACAAAAACAACTTAAAAAACACACACACATAAAGACAAAAAACACCTCTTGTAGATGAGGTAATACTGTATGAGTCATTGTCGAATCACAAATTTTTTTTATGCTGCTATATACAACTTGGTATTACATCAATGATACTCAATGACTCAAAAGATATTACATATTCAGTTTGTATTAGAAAGTGAAATGTACAACTATTTGAAAGAGAAAGCAGAAATGCCAAAATTAAGAATCACTCAAATTCACATGCATTGTGAATTATCGAGGAGATTTTATTTGCTTATAGATTATTGATAGTAATTAGTTCAAACCTGGCTTTTTTCAATCGCTGGCAGAGTAGCCTTTTATGTTAAGACATGGGAGTAAGCAAACTGGGGGAAAAATCTCACTTAAAAAACAAATCAATGTTTTTTATACAAAGCAAATGTATGGATACACAGATAGAAATACTGAAGCGCTTGTGCCCAACCAGTAAAATGAATGTTTTGTGCGGTTACAACAAAGCCAGTGCAAAAAGACAGCTATGAAGCAGTCAGGCATGACTGTCAAAAATGAGCAAGACTTCCTACTCCTATAGTTTTGTTTCTGAAAATGCTGATTTAATTATCAAATTCCTCAATCCATAGCCATTGTGAAATTAGCTTGTTTTTATTATTTTATATTTATAACATCTAGTGCTGGGGGTCTGCAGGCTTGACCAAATTTTATAAATTTAGGCATTATTTTTCATGGGACCATAAAAAGGTGTCTCAAGGAATATTTATAAACAGATTTAGCAAATCAATTAATAAATTCACTTAACATAATAGATTAATGTTAACCAGGTGTTTCAGTTTTTAATTCAGTCCCTTTGGGCTTTTGACTCAAATTAAGAAATCCTGCAATGTAATAAGGCAAACATATTGCACTTCAGCTTCATGGGCAAAATCTGGCCATTGGACCTGTGGAACATTTTAATAGAACCTTATTCATAATACTATTAATCATTCTAAATTAAAAAAGTTATTCTGAGCTATTATCACCTTAAGAAATGTAGCCCATGTATATTTGCTTTTGGCATCTACATGCTAAAGAACAATTTAAAAAAGGGAAAGAGCATGTTCAATATTTATTTCACTTATTCCTTTCTAAATTCAGTTAAACACATTTGGCCAGCATTTAAGTGCTTGAATTTTAAAGAATTTTATATTTCGACTAATTTGGAATGACAATAAAAAAATTAATATTTTACTTGCCACATTTCAATTTCAGTTATAATGTTAATTTGTATTCTTTCTCCAAAGAGACAGAAGACCAACCTTACTTGTGTGTGGTTCAGGCTATTAGTCTTGTAATGATTCCATAATAAGCTGATTTATGTAACTGAATTTTCATGCTAACTTCCATCAAATAATCTTGAAATACTTAATTGTTAGCTAGATAAAGGACCCCATAGATTTTCACTAGTAATTACTTAGTTCTATTCAGATTCCCTTCTAGAAATTTTTTGGAACTCGAAATTTTAAGAAGTTTACTATTCTCTTAAACCATCTTCTTCGATTATAGTAAAAAATGAAAGGTTTTCAGGAAGTTGGACATATTATAAACATCTAAAAATTTACTTAGCAGTTCAAAAGCAGCAAAAATAATTTAAATGCCATAGGCTAGACAAAGTAAACCGTATCTAAAAGAGTAACCATAAAATACAATATGTGATCAGTGTGTTTAATTTTATTTTTCCCTTGGTGGAATTTAAAAATGGAAAACTTATGTTTTATTAATTAAAAACACACACACACACACACACACGAGATAGAGTTGCTATTTAAGTACTATTTTACACTTTTTAGATATCATATTTTGGTTCCAACACTATTAATCACAAAAAGTAACCATTTCATTGACATTTAGCAAGTAATATAAATGTTTATATAATTCGAGGTTGGACAACATCAGTGTATAGTCACTGCACTTCAGTGTGCTAAATAGTTCACAGTAAAACTGTGATGGCTCACATAAGGAAATGAAACTAAAACATTTAAGGATGATTCATTCAAATGCATATTATTTTACTATAAAAAGAGTTTCACCCATTTAGAAACAGACAAGATTTTTTTTTTATTAAACTGATCAACAATTTTTTTGATTATTTGTTGAAATTTACTTCTTTTCTTTATCCATAAAAAGCAAGAACTAACTTCCCTTGAAGTTTGTATTTTTTCTTCAGTATTCAACAAGTTTCAAAGGCGGTAAGGATAAACCTGCTTTTCCCTTTATGTATATCTATCTAGTTTGGATAATGAAAATAAGCAAAGGCTAGAAGAAAATAAAAACAAAAGCCATTATTTAATCATGACTATACAGAAGGCAAGAGGCACAAATTCCCAGGAAAATTTTAATGGTGTCTCCACCAAGACAAGTCATTCAGAAATGAAAATGACGTTCCTTTTAGTACACAATTTGTAAATTTGGAAACAATAATAGTTGTCATGATTATTTTATATTCTATCTTTGTTAAGAGTGGCGCTAAAAACAGCCTGATGATTCACAGACAAAGTAAGCAGATCAAGCTTTATAAACATGGCGAATTTTAAGTTGCTGGCATTGAAATGCTGGATTTGGAAATAGACAAGTATGTTGTTTGCCTTAAACCTCTTGGGTACTTTGGCTTTTAATGTTTTATTCCAATAGTCAAGCTGAAAGTGCATGACTTCATTTTAGGCAATAAGCTGATCTAAGAATGGAAAATTTGCAGAGATGAAGAAAATTTCCAGTGGTATGTGTGTACATAAATGGCTTTATACAATAATATGCCGCCATCAAGCGGTTACACAGGGACAATGCAAATTAAAATTCTTCAACTCCTGCTTACAGACTGCCAAATCTAATCCTTCTTGTCTTTATCACTGATGACATAATTTATCTACTTATAGGTAAACTATGACCTCTTGATACTGTATACTATATTAAGGGTAACATATCAATATCAATCAAGAAGGTGAAATAAATATGTAATATATATTAAAGTCAGATGGAATAAATTCAGCTCTGTGAAACTGTTTTGTTTCCTGACAAATTTTTGCTTCGGCCCAAGATCATTTTTAGTTCAGCATGCGCGCTACACTATTTAGAATTTAATGTATATGAGCATTATTTTTATTCAGTTTTCAAATATGGAATACTTTTGATCCAATATACCTATGCCTTTAAAAAGAAAGTCAATATAATCAGCATGGGCTTTTCTACCAGTTTCACATTCTAATCCATTTTTTCTCCCACTATTCACCTTTATCCCTCAAAATTTCATAACAAAGTATCCAGATTATGTCTTTTAGACTAATCAGGAACCTAAATTTCAAACACTATTTTGAAGAAGTGTAGAGTAAATAATTTTGGTAATCTGTAAAACAGCTGCATGTAGTGTGTACTGTATTATAACAGCACCAAACCCTTTATAAAAACCAAGCATTCCCTCCTCCTGCTTTATGGTATTGATACAGTCTCTCATTCCCTCATACTGTGTATTAATTGGAAGTACTTCATAGCCAAGGTCTGTATTGTCAATTATTGTGCGTGTTCCTTGAATGTGAAGGCGGTGCAAAACTGTTTCCAAGGGGTAAAGTATAACATCAGAGCAAAGACTGGCAGCAAAGTTAGCAATAAGTTCTGGAAAATAAGCATCCAACATACTTTGCACTGGGCTAGTGCTCTCAGCTATGTGGCTATTATAAGTCTTTTTCTTTAGAATTAGTAGGATGAACTTCTGAATTATTGAGCTGATGATGTAATGAAGAATCCCATGCAGCACCGTAGGGAAGATCAAGGAAAAGAGCGGAAGCAGTCGTTTGCTATGAGGCACTCCCATGCCTATCACTCTTCCAATGCCTTCTTTAACACATTCCAAAATTCCGGTGTTATCTCGAATTATCTCACTCTGAAATCAAAATGTCAAAATGAGTAAAAGTTAACATTTGCTTATTTTGTCATACAAAAAAAGGACTCTTTTTAGGTCCCTTTTAAATCCTTACTAAAGAAGGGAAACATCAATGGTTTGCAGACTTCAAATGCTATCTAGGTGTTAGATTCTTTTTTTTTTTTTTAAATGAATTTTCATAAAACAGAAGGCAGTGAAGCTTGGAGCTATTTTTATTGAAAAGGGAAATAAGGGAGAAGATGGGGGTGGGCGGGCACACCCGATTTCCTCACCCTCAAGAAGCTCCTGAGAACTCATTTTGCAAAGCAATAACTATATGACAACCTAAAGAGGTAGTATAGTGCTTAGAGTTCTTAAGCATGGGTTTACACCCTGCCTCCATTACTTACTGGTTACATGACTATGGGATAGTTATTTAACATCTCCTAAGACTCAGTTTACCATTCTATAAAAATGGGATTAGTACCACTTACCATTTATGCACAGAGGGAGTATTAAATGAAAGAAGGCACGATGTCCAGAAGCACTTAATGTTAGTCATTATCATCCACAATGTCTCTGCCTTTTTACAATTTTGAGGCTATTATAACAAAGTTTGTGATACAGATTACTGAGCAATAGGTAAAAAAGGGAACACTAACAGGTCAATTTGGCTGTAGCATGACTGAACAACAGAATGTGTAAAACAAAGTTAAAAACGTAGTCAGTGGCCATACCATGAGACTGAGTAGACTTTACATTCTAATCAGATGGAAAATAACTGGCTAGTTTTAAGCAGAAGATGGACAAGATATAATTTATATTAACAATGGCTGTTGTGCAGAGGAGGACAAAAACAGATGCTGAGGAACAAGTTAAAAAGTTATTGCATAATCCAGAAAAAAGATGATAATGGACTGGACTAGTGGACAGAAATAGAAGTAAAGTGCTTCAATTGTGCTTTTATCCTAAAATTAGTCAATAAGAATTACTGGTAGATTGAATTTAGGGTATGAAAGAGAAAAGTCAAAGATCACCCCAAAGATGTTGGCCAGAGGCAGTGGAGGCATACTAGTGCCTTTTACTGAGTTGGGGTATTAAATGAAAAAGCAACTAAGCAGCATAATGTATGGGAGGGAAATGAGTTTTAGCTTCGGGGTAGCAATGTGGGGGAGAAATCCAGAGCTCAGAAATAGTAAGTCTAAGGTATAAACTTGGAGTTTACAATCTACACTGTGAGGAAAAGGCCCAAGCTAGACATATTATGAGAGTTTTCAGTAAACAGAATATATATAAAATGATGAGACTAAAATGAACTCACCTACCTAGTCCAATTCCCTATCTCTGTCCCTCTTCCACTCCAGTCTATTTTCAACATAGCAATCAAATAATAAAGACATGCCAGATCCCATCACTCTTCTGCTCAAAGTCACCAAAGACTTTCCATATTCCTCAAAAAATAGGCCAAATTATTACAATGGTGGAGAACACTCTTATGATTTCTCCCCCTTACCTCTTAGACCTCATTTCCTCCTGTTTCCCCCATTTTTAGTGAGCTTCACCTATACTGGCCTCTCTTTGGCTCCTCATACACATGAGATACAATCCCACCAACTCAGCGCCTTTGCATTTGCTTTGCTTCTATTTAGAATGTTCTCCCAAATATCCATGAAGTTCTTATGCTCAGACTCTTATTCAAATGTCACCTTCTCAGTGAGGCCTTTCTTGATCTTAAAAATAGCAACAATTTTTCTCCTCGCCCATTACATATCTCATTTAATTTCCTTGTTTTATTTTTGTTTTCTTTAGCACTTAGCACCATCTTATATACTTTAGTTTGTTATGCCTATCTTCCCCACAAAAATATAAGTGCTGTGAAAGCAGATTATTTTTGTTTTATTTGCTGCTGTATTCTCAGGGTCTACAACAGCACATGATAGAGAATGACACTGAATAAATATTTAATGAATTTCAAAAAAAGAGCAGTTAAGGAAGACTAACTGAAAAGGTAAAATGAAGTCAGTAAAAACCTTGATTTAATACAATGCCGAGAAGTCTGAAATTGATTTTAGGGAATATGAGTCAATATGAATGGAGCCTTAGTGAGCAAAAGGATGTAAGCATTACAACTGAAGAACTTTAATCTTTCATGAATACCTAGAATGGACTTTAAAATGCAGGGACTAAAACAAGGATTGTTAGCAAAGATAATAACACCTTAGGAAGTTTATATTTAAGGGCTCTAGAAGGTGTTCTTCAGGAGATCTATGTATGAATGGGTATTTTTCAAGGGAAAGAATATTCTCAAGGAGATCTGAGCTCCCCAGAAGGGCAAAAAACCACTGACCATAAAGTAGTAAGAAAGAAGCTAACATAATAAGCTGAGTGAGTGGTAAAGAAGGGATAACAATGGTTGCCTATCAGTGGAAAGAGACAAACCTCAGGTACTTATTGAAGTTAGTACTAAGAAGGCATGATGATTGGTTGGTTATAAAGGATAAAAGAAATATAAAAATCAAGACTTTCCTAAAAATCAGAACTAAAGTCTTGAGCCTTTAAGATGAAGATAACAATAGTACCATTATAGAAAAGGAGAAGAGGCTCAAAAAGAAACTAATTTTCAAATGTGTATATAACTTATTTTTCTTTTCCTAATTCTCAATTCGAGGAATGCATAAAAATATAAAAATGGGTCAACATTTATGGAATAAATGTCTCCTATCACAGTATCTGATTTAGCATTCTATTTATGACATCCCCCACCAAAATCCTCTTTAGAAATTATGCTGCCTTTTTGAGAATTAAGTCATTAATAAATAATGTGGCTTCAGATTCTACCAATTTGGCTGTTTGCAGAGGCCATCAGCTCTGTCAGATGTTATCTGAAGGTTGTTATGGAAGGGACAAGTGGTACTGAGATTAAATAATAACATAAAATCAAAAAAAAAAACAGCTAATTTTCAGCAGAATAAGACAAGATTGTTTTCATGAGTTCAGTTTGAGGTGAAGACAATTTAATTCACTTAAAGAAATTAGAGTTAAAATGATTCAAGAGAGTAAATGAGTTCTCTAGGATAGTGACTATAGGATAAAGAGCAGAAAGATTCAAGGATTGAGCCTTAGAGTACAGTAGAAGAGATGGTAAAAAGATTACTAAAAAAAGAGGAAGATGTCCAAGAGAGGAGAAATCTAAGAAGAAAAAAAAGATTTCTAGAAAATCAGACAAAAATTAAAAGGAGGCCATTAGTAGGTAGAACCTGGAGCAGAAAAAATAGGGAGTAGATACTGGGTTAAAAAAAAAAAAACTAATACATAGTGAGCTGGACATTTAACATAAATAACTCATTTAATTTTATAACTCAGTTATTAAAATACTATTCCTATTTTATAGATGAAAACATTAAGATTTAGAAAGGTTAAGGCATTTGTTTCAAGTCACAGATATAATTTAAGTAGAGAAATGTGATTCTGATATGGATATGTCTGAAGCTAAAACTTATTTTCCCTAATATAGCATGCTTCCTAGATGCTTTTTCTTAAATAATTATCTTCCTGCTATTTTTTCCTTATTTATAAAAGGAGGATATATTAGAGTGATAACTAAGCCACAGCCCCATACAAAAATTATAGCATTTATTTAACACAATGCCAAATGTAAGGGGAAGGCAAAGTATATTTAGGTAGCAAGATGTTAACTTCAGTTAATTGAAGTTAATTCTGAAAAAAAAAAAAAATCAATGATAGGGCCAGAAAAGCAAGTAAGTAGAAAAAAGAGTAGTTACAAGAGAAAAGGCTGATTCAGTGAGGTTTTTAAAGAGGGAATTAATATGTACTAAAGACAAAAAACATACTAGAGTATCTGATATTGAAGATGGAAGATGGGTGGTATATAATTCATTAGAATTTGTGCGTAGTTGAAGTTCAAACTATCTTCATCTTATAGTTTTAAATGTAGAAATGGGATGTTCAGAAAGTACATTAATTCGATGTACTTGAAGCACCACCACGTGGTTAGAAACAGTTAAACAATATAAGATACAAGCAAGGAGATTGCTTTAGCTTGGTAGTAATTAACACACCATAGCATGAAATGGTCTTTAACAGGCATTTTTAAAAAGAATGCTGTTTGTAAACTACCTCTGGAGACTACCTGCTCACTGTTAGGATTATTAGACATCGTGTTTTATGTTCAGGTAATTAGCAATTTATTATCCTATGATATGCCATAACCATTTGAGTTGTGCATTCAGGTCTTAAAAAGTTGAACCCTACAAATTCTTTGCATTCAGACAGAGCACATCAGAGACTGAGTTCTGAGATACCTGAATGAAGAATATAGCTGCCTATGGAAGGGATAAAAAGATTTCAAACTAAACAGTGTAAGTTTGCTAAGGCAAAAAACTCATCAGCAATGTACCTTATATGTAACCTAGAATATATCTGTGGCATCTGTGAAACAAAAAATTTAAAAGGACACTGTTTAAAATTGTTCTGTTACACAATCAGAAATACACACTATATTGAATATTCCAAAAAATAACTAACAAAGAGAATAAAAAATAGCTCACCTGTACTGTTTCAATTAGGCTTGCTGAATAAAAAGGCATTGCCACCATATAAGTTAGACTGTAGAAATCAAAACACACTTATCAGTATACTGAAGTAAGATGCCTACACTAAATTTTTAAATATCTATTTTAACATGTTGACATAATTCATATTCATGCCTAAATAATATTTTTAAGGTTTTCTACTATGAATACCTATAGATTAAAGACACTTCAGAGACCTGTAACATAGAATCTTTGTTATTCAACAATTAGAGATAAAAAATTAAGTATTAATAATACAGGGACAGCCTGCAAAAAAAGAGATTTTATTTTAAACCAGTATAAATGTAGGCTCGTTTATGATTCATTGTTTGGACATCTACCTACACGTAGCTAATCTACCTTACAAATCTGATACTTATTTAGGATGAGGGATCTATTCTAGTGCTTGGCCTTTTTAGTGATATCTGAACAAGTACACTGTTCTGCTATTACCCTATATCATTATCCATTCCAGGATTTCCCACCCAGGAAAGCTAAGCCAGTCTTCAATGGTGAGTGAAGTCCCCTTCTATTATTAAACAATATTGTACAGCTTTGCAAAGTTGTTTCTTACCACTGCTATTTAGACATAGTAATTATTACAACTTTGCAAGCCTGCAAAATATAGTTATTTAAAATAATATCAAGGTGGGACTTACCTAACCCTATTGGCCAGGTCCTGGCAAGTAGTGGTTTTCAAGGTGAATGGAACATCACTAAGTAATAATGTGCTGGAACGCTCCACAGAGGGAGCCAGCAATGTGGGGGGGTTTCCAATTCACAATCTTCAAAAAAAATTAAAAAGTGAAGAGTAAAATTCTAATCTACAAAAATGGTCAGTGTTGTAAAATCACTAAGTGTCTTCAGGACTACATTTTAATGACACTAAGGTTTTGAGTTTGCTCATTACCATAAAAATAATTTGTAACTCTACTTAATAATAAATAACAATTATTTTTTTGGTAATTTGGGTTAAAAAAGTTGAAGACCTCTGCTAACTTCCTAAGAACACAAAGAAAAATTAGGTTGTGATTTCAGCTTTTCAACTTAGATTTCTTTTCAAGATAACAGATATTTCAGGTTTTTATTCAACTCTGTTACTTGCCTTTTGAAGTTCTAGTCCCACAAATAATTCATTGCTCTAATTTCCTTCAGTATAGTTATTAAATAAGATTTTTTTCAGTTCCATCACTATGAAAATTAATAGAAAATTTCAATATAAATGCACTCTGATACTTACGATTTCAGTAGAAGGTGTTCTCCTATTTGTTTAGGATTCCATTTATGTGAAACCTCCCTAAAAAGTAAGATAAACTTAAGTAAAACAAAAGCCATGTTTTTAAAACATCTAGAATTGGCCCATTTTCAAAAAGGTAATCAAGTTTTAATTTTAAAAATAACCTATAGGAAAAATATATTATAATGGTGAACATTTTCCTTTCTCAGATACACTTCAAACAACTGTAGTGGTTTGAAAGAGAAAAAACATACAAGGTATTTTGTATGTGCTTATAGAAGGGGTTGACAGAGGAGGAAGAGTTATAACTGATTATAAAAACAATCAAAAAAAAGAATGATTGGGGAAGGGAAAGGGAAACAATAAATAGGATAAAAGGAAGAAAAAACTTCTAAAAAGTATGTAAGAGTGAGAATCAAAAAAACAAAACAAAATTAACTAACTATAATGCAGAATGACACATTACATTTAGGTAACATCTAATTTCCAAAGTGCCTCTACATACTATGATGACATTAATTTTGTGCTCTTTGTTATATTCTATTTTTTGAGCACCTACTGTATGCCAGGAACTGTGCAAAGTGCTTTACTGAATTATTTATAATCCTCACAATGACCCTGTTACCCCCATTTCACACATGACGAAACTGGCTCAAAGAAGGTTCATATATAACTTACCCAAAGCCATATAGCTAGTTAGTAGTAGAACAGGGTTCTAAACCCCGTTCTCTATGACTTGAAGTCGTCACTCTGACTGTACTGCTTCTTATCTCGTGTGATACAAGAATGAATCCTATAAGATATGTGGAGCAGAGATTGTCACATTTGTTTTACTTATGAGAAAATGAAAGTTAAAAAGATCACAGGGACATGTTGAAAGGAGGTAAGCAAAACACCAAGTCTGGAGCCAAGGTCCAGGACTGTGTGCTTCCTGCTATTTTAGATTAACTTTGGAAACCAGAAAAGAAAGTAAAAGAAGAGGCAAGTTGAAAGAACAACAAAGGGGAAGTTATAGCAACAGAAAAGTCAAAAAGGATAAAAGACTATGGAGAGTAAAGAGGAAAGTAAATAAGGAGGCAGAAAAAAAATGAAAAGGCAGCTAGAGGGGATAGAAGGGAAGGGGGAGGTGGAGAGGGGCAGAGAAGCGGAAAAGGGAAGCGTGAAATAAAGAGGAGACTTGCTGCCATCAGTTCCAGTGATGAATTTGGCACCCATTGCACCACAGCCACAGCAGGAACCTAAGAAAACATTTCTCTCAAGTAAGTGAATATGACAAACATAAGGAGATAAAGGAATAAATATATTTTATATTGAAAATAAAAGAAATAAAAGAAATAAAAGAAAGGAAATTAATCATTAATAAACTAAGTGCTCTAAAAACAAACTCAGTACAATTATAGCATGGGTGGTATGTGAACTTGCCTACATTTTTCTGAGACTGAGAGGTCTGCAGAGAAATTTTTGCACAATAGAACCACCATCTCTGATTTATAACACCTTAGAGAGCCTTCCACATTACATTTGATTAATGCTAGAATACTATATGAGGCCTGAACAACCACTGCAACTACCTCATTTCCTTGTTGATCCAAAAAATTCACCCTGCCAGGAGCCAACTGTGGATTAAGAAACCATACAAAGTTTTTAACACTGTCCCTGGGAGAGTCATGCCAGGTAGCACTTAATATATGCCTTCCAATATTATATATTACCATTCCTTCCATATATTCCTAGAATGGTTTCCTTTCAGTTATACAGAGTTGTGACTGCCCCAAGCATATATCGTTCTTCTCATGCTTTTCAACTTCGACCTCAATGCTCATCCTATTTTCACTTAATGGCCTCGTATCTATTTCAGGGGAAAACAGACCGAGCTGCAAATTCCCCCAGTTTCTCCACCTTCTCTCTCCAAACGTGCCTAACAATTCTAATTCTCCTCTCGGAGTCTAGGACACTATTGTCTTATCGCTTACTTTCAATTTATAGCTATTCTCAATTTGTTTTGTGAGCATCACTTACTGCTCCCTCAAACCTTTCCTACCACACACATACATACACACACATGCATGGTACATACCTGTGCACTCATAAATTGCCCAGGATTCTGTCCTTTGTTCACTCTGTCATTTAGTCTGTATTTCTCCTAAGGAAATTTATCCATCCTAATACTTCAACTGCTACTTTTATGCCACAACATTCAGAGCTATGCCTCCAGCTTCAAATTTTCTCTAAGACCCCGATCCATGGTTCCAACCACTTATTAGACATGTTCCCTCAGGATGTCTTGTAGGAATCTCAAAATCATCTACTAAAGTTTAAATTCCTTATTTTTTTCCCATTCCAATTTATCCTCTTTCATGAATTCTTCAACTTGATTCCAATCTAGAAATCTCAGTCACTGCTAACAATTCACTCTCCCACAGTCCCATTCATAATCTATCACCAACTATCAATTATACTTCACATGTGTCTCTTAGCTCATCCCTTTCTGTTCTACTCTATAATTCAGACCCTTCTCAGTCTGGCCTAGATCACTATAGCAGTTCTCCACAAGTCTCTGTCTACACCAGTCCATTTTTTTTTAACGCTGCTACTTGACTATATCCTTGATCAAAGCACCCACATATAAAAAAACAAAAAACAAAAAACAAAAACAAAAAAAGCTCCTTAGAGAATAAAGCCTAAGTTCCCTACAGAAGCATAGCTTCATTCTAGCACCTATGTCTTTTTTCCTGTTACTCTACTCCATACATGTCCACTAATCCCAATGCGTTAGACTGTAAACAAAACCTTCCAACCTCCATAAAACTGGGCGTGCTATCACCTCTACTCAGAATCCTCTCCTCTTCCAAGTCATTTCCTACTCATAATTTAAGATCTAGCTCAGATTTCAGTTCGTTTTTGAAATCCTTGAAAATAACTCCATTCAAAGGGTCCGCTGGGCTCTAAAAAAGGATTGTTTAATTACAGCACTCATCATGATGTACTATAATTTGCTTACATGTGTTTCCTTCACCAAACTGGCTACTTAAAGAGCATGAATTGCTCATATACCCATGTTTTTTCCTTAGCTGATTGTTGCTGAACATAGCAGTAGGAGCTGAATGACACATCTCAATAGATACTACACCAGAAAGGATTTTTTTTTAATCACATACTAATTCAGTAAGATCTAATTAATTAACTTTATTCTGTTTCTTCTCTTAGGTACTTCAGGCAAGTTTTCAAAAATTCAAGGTATTTATTAGAAGTGATTATATTTTTTTATATTTTTAATATGAATCGAATAGATTGAGAAAATGCCAAAACGGTACCTTGGTAATGGAGTAAATTCACTGATTAGTCCCTCTGCTCCAAGTGTGACTCCCTGGACAATAAATGTACTTCCCATTCCTTTCCAAAGGGCCCTCGGTCCCTAAAATGAACAAAATTTCTTGTTATATTAATCCCTAAAAAATACAAAAAAGGTCTCAGTAAAATTTATATTGCATGTTTACTGATAGTTTCCAATAAGGCATTATTCAAAAAGACATTTTAATAGAGAACTATAACTAAATTAATTTGTCATTATTTTAATGTTTGTCAGGTGGCCTATGTTTAGGCCAAGATAAGCATTCCAATTAATTAAATACCTCTAATATTAATTAAATACCCCTAATACTTAATTAATTTTGGCAAAGGTGTAAATTTACTGATTACTCAGTGACATCAAAAAGATGTCATTATCATGTTACATTAGGTTTAGTAAAAGAGTTAAGATATTTTTATTAACTACACTATAAGGAATGATTGTTGCTTTAATTATTACTAAGGCCAAATGGCCCTTACACTATAAATAACTTTACTAAAATCTATTAATTATTTCTCACCTGAGTTTTGTTAAAGCTGTACATAATATTGATGACTGTAAATGGAGTGAGATGATAATGCCGAGCATGGTAATTAACCTATAAAAAAGATACTTCACGATTATTTTTGTTATTGTTTCGATAAGAAATAAGGGCATGAAAGATATACAGTGGAGTCACAGCATAAATAAAAGTACAATTCTAAAGTCAGTATAAATTATATATAAGCAAAATTACTCTTGAAAGTGCTTTAAATAACTTATTAAGAGTGCAGTACATATGGTTACATAAATACAACCCTGACGACCAATCCACAATACACATAGCAATATAGAATAAAGGCCTTGCTAGTTGATATTTATGTTTTCTTAAACTCTAGAATTACATTCAGTGTGGCAAAATGTTCATTCTATTTAATGGCTAGCATTTTTCAAACTATGAGATATAAACAATTGGTAAATTACAAAATCAGTAAAGAGGGTCAGAACTAATACTTATTAAGTGAAATTATTTTTTAAAAGTATCAGAATGCATCACACATTCCAAAGGTATTATTTTATAAAACATTTTTTTTTTAGTTATATATAAGTATATACTAGATCACAATGTAATAGTCACAATTTGTAAAATATATGCTAGAAATTCACTGTTCTGGGCATATACAACTGTTCATGCTTTTTAACTGGCTCTTTCTTTATATACATTTATTCTTTGGTTCTAAGCATAAACAGCTTAATTTGTAATTATTTATATCTTTTCTAACTCAATTTTCAAAGAAGATAAATTATAAGAGCTTTTGCCACAGTGTGGTCCACTGACCTTAGAGAGCCTTTGAGGAAATTGACACGTTCAAAATTATTTTTTTGATACTAAGGCATGATTTGCCTTTTTCCTTGTGTTGACATTTTCAATAATAGGGCAAAAGCCGTAGTGTGTAAAACTGTTAATTCTTTAGCATGAATCAAAGCAGTGGCACCAAACTATATTTTTGTACTTATTATATTCTTCAATCCATTCACTTGTAAGGAGGAAAAAGCCACTTTCACTAAACATTGTCCTTGGTGAAGCAGTTAAATATATCAATTTTATAAAATCTTGACTCTGGGGTATACATCATTTTTCTAATTAACATTTTGTGTGTTGCATAATGAAGGAAGATGGCTGTTGTGAAGAAAAGCACTTGTCTAAAGAAGCTGTAAGATCAACTAGCCACTTTTTTCATGGAACACACATTTTTTTCCTGGAAAACCTGACAAAATGTAGTTACTTACACTTGGGACAAATATATTTTTAAAAATAAAGTGAGATTATTTTAAAAAACATAATGATAATATTTGCTGCCAGTGATAAATTTGAGTACACATGCAAAAATTCAAATTCTGAAAAACCGGTATCTACCTTCAAGAGCTTACCAACACCGGAACACTTTTCTGGTGAGATTGGTAGTGAATTTAATGATTTAATAGCTTTTTGATACTGTATAACCAAATGTTATAACATTTAGAAGATCTATATGACTTAGTGAATCAATGTTTTTCAATTAATCAATGCATGATGTAACAGAATCTATTCAACCTGCAGTATAGATCAATAGATTTTAATGTAACAGAGTATAAAAAGTTAATTGATGTTTCAGATTCCACATTGTAAATAACCTGTAAGAAATTACCACTTATTCAGTTTTGTGTAGTATCAAAACATCTGCCAATTATCTGAAAAATATAAAAATACTCCCATTTTCAAATACATGTATGTATAAGGCTAGTTTCTTTCAAAAACAGTGTATCGCAATGGATTGATGACAGAAGTAGGTGTGAAAATCTGGCTGTCTTTTATTGTGCCAGACATTAAAAATATTTGAAAAATATTAATGTTTTCATTAAAATGTTATTTATGTTAATATCTGATTTTTTAAAATAAATTAAAGAAATACATATTTAAATGTTCCCAGTTCTGATTTCTGAAATAGTAAATAATGACAGGTATAACCCATAGAACAAAAGTCCTTTGGAGACTTCAATAATTTTTAAGACTTCACAGGTTTCAAAGACCAACAAGTTTGAGAACTGACATATTATAGATTTTGGTACATTTCACATGGAATAATGGTTATGTGGTTTCAACTATTTATTTGAAGTACAACTATATGTATGTCAAATCTGGGTTAGTATTATTGTTTAGAAGATAATAGAAAGTACATTTACCTGACATTGGCGGCGTAGAACAATGCAAGGATGGGCCAATACATTTTCTGTAAAGAGACTACATAATAATAATTTATAAATATATATAATAGAGCCAACATTTAATTTATAACATATATGTATCCAAAATTATTTTTGCTTGAGGAATCATACAGTTTCCCATTCTTAAAAGTAAAAAAAAATTTAAAAAATTAAAAAATTTGTCTAGACATGTTTGCAAATCATTATAGCAGTAACAAAATTCAATATGAGAACTAAAGCCAGATCTGCAAACTGGTAAGGGAAACAATATATAATACTAATATGTACTGTATAAAATGAAACTATATTTCTATATGCCTGATATGAGAAACTCCTTACTTAGACAATTTAAATGCCCCTTTCTATTTCTTTCAGATGATGTCTCATGAGCAAAGTTTCTATCAGAAGAACCATCTCTTTTTCATAAACCTCATTCTATAAATTTTGGTTTTGATGTACTTTGTGCTTAAGCTATGAGGATTTTAATGACCATGTTAACTGGTTACTATTTTACATATAAAATATTTCTTCTGAAAACATTCCTCACAAACTAATAACAACTGTGGGCTTAAGCATTGACAGTGACACATACCTGTAAGGGCACATGCACATACATATAAAAATAAAACACCAAATGAAAAAATAGCTTTAAGTACAGTGAGGCAAAAGAAAAATTAGCTATAGCAAAAGGAAACCTTAATAAATAAGTTTTGTTTCCACTGACATTAACATTCTCTAGTAAGGTCATATTTCTACATTAGTTTAAAACAATGAGTTATTCTGTCATGATATGTAAGCCTTTGTGCAATTTTAATATTTTTGAAACAGTATTCACTAAAGGTCACATAATCAAGACTGGAGGCTTTTCTTACACTAAATAATCATTAAAAATAAAAAATAATAATGGTGCTCATTAAATGCTCATTGTAAGCAAAACCTAGACTCTGTTAGTAAATATCTTTGTTATAAGTCAAATATTTAGGGAGAAGTTTCACTGCAAAATTACTTCTTTTTTTGGAGGGGCAGGTTAGTTTTGATTTATTCTTTGGAAGACGCATGAAAGGTGTTACAATTTTCCCTATAAAATTATTTTATGATTATAAAATTCAATGACTAGGCTCTATCCTTAGTGGAAAAAAGGCAACTCATAAATTTTAAATCATTTTTTTCTGCAAAATATTTTTGAATATTTAATCTACTGTTCCAAAGAATCAATCTAAAGGAAGTAATAGTATACATAAATAGTAATCATTTACCATTATCATACTTAACACTTTTTATAAAAACTTAAATTGAAAATCCTTAGATAAAACATTACCTTGCAAGTCCAATACCAAATCCAGCAAATCTACTCAACTGTTCTAAAATAGAAGGAATAAGATTACTTATAACCAATATTTAGGTTTACTATAAAAACAACAAAAATATTTTTATTAACATGACATTCATTTATCTCCAGGTCCCAAAGTTAAATTCTGATAGGGGCCAGGGAAGTCCTTTGAATGAGTTAAGGAGCTGCTGGGGTTTGTGGCAAGTTGCAATACACAACTGCCCTTTAGCTCCAATACACTGTTGCAATGTGGGACTGTGGGCTCAGAGTTTCTGAGCTGTGATTCTTTATATTCTGATTTTTATGCAATATCTTCCAATTAAAAAATATTTGCAACTTTAAAAAGTGTTAAAACATTGTGTGGGCCAAATCAAACACCTTTATAGGTAGAATCTAAGGCTATCAGTTTTTAACTTCTGACTACAAACATAGAAGGCTCTGTCTGATACTGAAAAACCAACTTTACCTCCCATGTTGTAAAATTAGTCACTCGCTGTTACTGGTGAAGAATGTCTATATAAACCAATAGTCATAAGTAAAAACACTTCAAAACTATTACATTGAAAGAGTACTTATTCAAAATGCATAAATAAGGCTATTTTCCCAAATTTTAAATATTTTGAGAGTAGCTACTTAATTAGGTCTCTGTGATAGACTGGTTCACATGTGCTACTCTTGATGGCATTTCTGTACTCTTATTAGAAAAGTTTACAGCTGGAAACATTCTTATGCATATGTTAAAACAGAAGTTTTCTTCTTGACTAAAAACCTCAAAATCATGACGAAATTTCACACCCCCAGGGGACTAGTCATAAAATTTCAGCTATAATACAATATTCGCAAAGAATAATTTTCTCATCCTCTTTTTCCCCCCTTTCTCTCATCTTTGCTCTTTCAAGTGAAGCAATGCCCTCACTATTCCCTTAAAGTCAGAACAAGACCGTGTAAACACATTTCTTGCGAAACCATTTGATTCACTCTTGCCTTAAAAAAATATATAAGCAAGATAGAAGCTTCTTTTGCCCGAGTTAAGGTACTCTCCTCCTTTCAACTTTTCTCTTTTTGTGTGTAAAGATCATCCCCTAATATTAACAGAAAATACCACTGATATTTTCTGGAAAATATTAAAAAGGTTTACTAAGTCTCTCCAGTTTTTATCTTCCTTGCAAAGTTAGATTCACCACCCTCTTACTGCTCCTAAAAGAACTCTGGTTTTATCAAGAGCTCCTCCTGATTGTAACCATCAAAACATAAACTATGAAAAGATAAAAATATAAGCTCTTCTGCCTAAAAAGATAACTGTGTAGCAATCATATATGAGTTTTGAATTATTTAATTTATAACTTTCTAGTACCCCTTTTGGGATCAATAGAAAAAAAAATGAACAAAGTACGCAAGGTAATAATGACACTGAGTAAGTCACTAATCCTCCTTCGCATCCTCATTTACTCACCATACAATTGAAGTCTAGTCCTTCCAGTTAACCCAAGTCACATAAATATTATTGTACTTCCAAGTCAAAATAGCATAAGAATAAAACTTATGTCTAGAATATGCTTAATATTTAATGATATAATCTAACAATTTCAGGAGAATGGGAAGAGGCAGCCATTATTTCCATTTTTTGAAGATGCTGAGAATATCTAGAGCAGTGTTACAATTAAAACACAGGTCTTCTGGCATCTGACAGAGAATGACTGTCTTGATTCCAATGCCTTACCTTGAAATCACATCAGTAAATTTTACCATTTAGTGGAGTTTTTAGGTCAGAAAGAGGAAAGCAGCAGGAGTGTGTGTATGTATTCTCAATTCAATAAATCTTTAGGGAGCGCCCATGGACTGCATGAATTTAGGATCTATAATTTATGTAAGTAGAAAAGTGTTTCAAGATTCTTAAAAATAAAAGGAAATTACAACTTATCTCTATATATTTCTAGTGAATAATTTGAGTGAAGCTCTGTTTGATATTACCATAAGTGTTAGAAGAAAAGGGGAAAGTATAAACATTTTCCCTTCTACCAAAAAAGGGTTTGATGACAGAGGGTAGTTTGAGATCTAGGAAACAAGACACAACTCCTGTAATTAAAAGGGAAAAGGAAAGAAACAAATACTTTTAGCCTACTATGTGCTCCATACTATAGTAGGCATTACTCACATCTCATTTTATTTAACACTTAAAAACCCCTGTTATTCTTCTATTCTCCTTAAAGGGAAAACTGATGGCTCACAGACATTAAGAGTCTCTCAGCTTTTAAGAGTGACAGGGTCAGGTTTGAGCCTATGCCTGCCTATGCTGAAAAATTTCTCTTTGCATATCACAAAACTACAATTAATTATATCAAAGAAATACAGGGGTCATTTAATTAGTCATTGTTCACATGCTCCCCAATCAACGGTAAATAACCCAAATTTCCTTCTTTCTTTATTTAGGCCATGGGATGTAATACGCCAAACACTTAAAATTTGGAAATTCCTACCACGCAGCCCATAGCTAAGACAGGTGTCTTTTTTGGAGGTGATCCCAGAAAAAACATTTGTACGAGGACCAGGGAGAAGGCCCGCTTCAAGGACAGAGGACGAAGGGAGGGCAGAGGGTGTGACGCGCGACAGACTCAGGCCCCGAAAGCGGGACCCTCTGAGCTGCTTCCGGGCTCTGCCACGCCACCCACCCCTGCCTCGTTCAGGCGTCCCTCACCGCTGCTCTGCCCGGACACGCTGCCGCCGCCGCCGCTGGGAAAGGGTTCCTCCGCGGGGCCTTCGGGGGTGGAGGAGGCGGGCGCACCGTAGGGCGGGCTCTTCTCGCCCCAGTGTAGATTGCGGCTACCCGGGATGTCTGGGGGAGTGGTCACCCAATGGCCCAGGTCCGACGCAGAGCTGAAGGACCTTGCAGGGAAAGCGCCACCAAAGCCCTGCTCATCCCGGGCACCGCCGCGATAGCCCAAGCCATCGAATCCCTCCGGGCGCCGCGGATGCATTGCAGAGGGGGCAGGACAAGGCGAGCCCACGCGGAGCCCACCACCACTGGGCCCACGGCGTCTTCGGGCCACACAGCTTCTCCTCCACCTCCACCGTCTCGTCTGGAGAAGTTGACAACCGGATGCAGGTTGTAAACCCGGAAGTTCATGGAGCATGTGACTGAAGCTTTTTCCGGCGGTCGGGAGAGACACGGTTGCTAGGGAGACGAGCCAGTAATCTAGGGCCTATCCTTAAAACTGTTGCCGCTAGGGAAGAGGCAGTAAAATGACTGTGGGGTGAAATGAAACAAGTACCAAAGAAATACCGTAAAGAAATTGGGATGGGAGTTGCGGCCTGCATGGGAAGAGGTCGAATGAAGATGTTTCATTGGGAGATATAGCTAACGCGTCGTTGGAGCTGACTCTCTGAGATCTCAGCCGGAAATACCCCTCTCCACACGAAGGCCCCGGGTCTAGGTATCGCTCGCCTATCTTCACAGGGCTAGTGCCTCGCCTGCCACAAGGGAACTATTAGTGGTTAAAGGTGCGGGGTCTTTGTAACGTTACGTTTAGCTTTGCCTCCTGCACTTAACGTTTCGGGGAAAATCTATTGAGCTGTCTAGTTCGGCCCAGCGAACACAAAAGTACTATGGACAGCTAAAGCAATCATTGAAAAAGAACGTCCGAGGAGAAAACCTTCCTCTTCTCTTCCCTGCTCCCTCCGTGAATATATACTACTTTCTAGGTTTAGGAATTAACCATTTTTCTTTTCTAAGGCCACAAAACAACCATACATCTTTTTGCTGTAGTTTTTTTGTTTTTTGTTTTTTTTTTTCTTCTGGTGCATCTAAATCATTCAGGGTATTTAAACCAGCGATACAGTTAAAAATCGAGACCCTAATTGAAAAATTAAAATGACCCTATTACCTGTTTTCACCAGATTCTTTGGTTCTTCGGGCAGCATCCCTAGATCTGACTGAGCCTACCATGGGTTCTTTCTGTGTCCCTTGTTCCCCACTGGAGCCCAGGATTCCGAGAGCTTTCAAGAGAATCCTGACGCGCTATTCTCAATCTTCCAGAAACGAACCCTTATTTAAAGTGATAACCAACTTCATCTTGACTGGATTGACATTCTTAAATTGGGTTATGAAGTCACTTGGACAAGTGCGCCGAGTTTCTGACTTAAGTGTATTTGTTGTTACTTAAGTACTAACCCCAAATTACTGAGTAACCAATATTAGATTAATTACCTGGCAGTAAAAAATATTTCTCTGTTTCTTAGGAATATTGGCCCAAAGATGGGATAGGCTCAGGTCCGCTTGTTTGTTTTCAGACCTCAATTCATTTTCACACAGAGCTATCCACAGAACTTCTTGAGTGTCCTCATGATATGACAGCTGACTTCTTCCCACTGTTTTTTTATGATCTAATTCTACCTCATCCTTCTGTCACATTCTATTCTCTAGAAGTAAGGCACTAAATCCAACCCCGCAACCAAGGAGAAAAGATTGGGTTCCATCTTTTGAAGGGATAATTATCAAACAATGTTCATATTTTAAAATCATGACAATTAAACCATTGAATAACAATGGATAGAAGAGATTTTAGGCACTAAAAATTAGTAATTAAGAAAAATGTCATACAATTATTAATAGAATTATATCGATTATACTTTGACTTTTTTCTTTAGCAAATAGATTTGAAGAATTACTTTTCTTTGAAAAGAATCATATGATAGTAATAGTTATAATCAAGAAATAGTTCAATAAATCTTTTTAAAATTCTAGTCATTTGGTAGACTAGTTGAAATACAAGTGAAGAATAGTAGACTATTTTGACAGCTTTTAGGAGTTGGCACAGAATGATATATAACATGCTAAATAAAAGTACGAACCAAGTAGGTCATTTATTTATATTAATACTTTACACAAATTCTGACACTGAATGAATTCAGCTTCTGGGATAAAATAAAGACTCTATATTTTTATTAAAAAATTTACACAGCAATATTTATTAAATACCTGCTATATACAAGTCACTGTATTAGGTACTGTTATGCAACTATATAGCATTTTCAAGGATAGAATTTAAAACTATTTAAAATATTTTATTTCTAGAGTATAAACATAGACCAATAAAATTGTTCACAATAAGTTTTAATATGTAGTAAACCAAACCCCTCTACATATTCTCCTTTGTTCATAATTTTCTTGTCTAATACACCATTTTTTCTTTCAAATGAATTTCAAAAGAGATTGGATTTTTTTATTCTGTGAAGTATTTTCTTCAAGGATTCATGGTATTCTATTTGCCAAAGTCTGTATTTATGCCACTAAGAGTTCTCTTCCAAAAACATGTTGTATATTTGTTGAGATCCATCATTTAGTGTATAGTGTGAGTTGATCAAACTGAAGTCCCCTATCCCACAATAGTGAAACATCTTTATTTTACACTCCCTTGTGAAAATTGAGAAATGTTCTACTTCTTTTTTAACTTCATCATTTTAACTTGGATTATAAAAGCTATACCTGTATCATCTCTTTCAAAAGTTTGCCATATTACTTTATGGCCGAGGGAAAATTGTTTAGATACACCTGATTTCAGGGCTCAAAATCAGGTTTTTTTAGCCACGAGTGCTACATTTTTGAGTTCTTAATAGGTGATTTGCCCTTTGGGTGGTTCAATCTTAAAAAGTAGCAGGATTTGGGGAAAAATTTACGAATTCTTCCTTAAATAAACATGTCTTTTACTCATCCTCCCTATAGAATTCATGAATAGCTACTTTTTTTCTATAAATGCTCTATAGAATCAACTGATTTTTCTATTATGTAGAATTTTTTAACTAATCTGCTTTTTATTCCTTTGTGAGTACCATGGTAACAGTTTATATTTTTAATGTTTTTAACATTTCTCTTAGATCTCTTGAAATAAATTTTAAATAATACCCACTAAGCTATTTTTAAGTGGAGCAGTTTTCCATATTCATTTTATTTGGAATATGGTAAGCATTCTTGATTTGTGAAGCACAAATCATTTTAATATTGTTTATATTTTTGTTCTCTTTTATAGTCTCAGTTTTACTTTTGTACTTACCCTCAACTTATTGATCTATTTTAAGAGATGTGTTTCAGAGAAGCCTGGAATCAGATACTATTATTTTTGTTTTATAAAACTTTATTTAATTATTTTAAAAAATTAATTTATTTTAAGTCTATTAGTTTTTAGAGCAGTTTTAGGTTCTCAAAAAAAATTAAGAGGAAGGTACAGAAATTTCCTGTGTACTCCCTGTCCCCACATGTGCATAGCAACCAAAGTGATACATTTGTTATAATTGAGGAACTTACATTGACACATCAATATTACCCAAAGTCCATAGTTTAAATTACAGTTTATTCTTGGTGTGTTGTACATTCTATGGATTTTGGTCAATAATTTCCATTTTACATATCAAAATGCACTAAAAAATACCAAAAAACTAATTTGTGCTTATTATGAACAGAAACAACTTAGGATTGATGTATTTCAAGTTTGCATCAGTTAAATTCTCTTTTAAAGTTCTTAATTTCTAAAGCAATTTATTTTACCAGGATAATCTCTGTACATTAGCTTTCAAATTAATCAGAATTGTTTTTCCATTTAATAAAACATTTATGAAAATTATTTAAATATTTGAAGCTGCTCTCCCATTGGTAGACAATGGAATTTTATAAGGATTTGAATTAGAAAATTTTATTGGAGACTGGATATAAAAATAGGCATTCTTTGTTTAGAAATTCTCCCCCTTGTGGTTAATATATACAGAAAGAACACTGGATGCTTTGTTTACCCACCATCCTAATTGCAGAGGTCACTGGCAATCTGGTTAAAAGACATAGGAGTTAAATATGTGGTGACAGAAAGAAATCTAATTATAGGCAGTGAACACGCACAGACTATATATCTCTATATCTCTATCTATCATCTATCTATCTATCTATCTATCTATCTATCTATCTATCTATCATCTATCTATCTAGCTATATTTCTTACTGTTGAATTGTACATTTGAAATTTACTAGATTTCGTTAACCAATGTCACCATAAAAAAAAAAAAAGACATGGTTACCTTTGTATAGCAAGCATGATGTTTTCATTTTTGTTTTTTTAATTTAAATGTTTTGGGGTGATGCCAGGCTTTGGAAGAGGCATTTAGAAATAAACAAGCACTGCCACAGCACTTCTCCCCGCAGCTACTGGCGGGTATCTAATGTATGTAGACTTTAAAATGAATCATTACAATGTGCTTTATGATTATATTTTAAAGCTAATAAAGGTCTTTCACATACATTACTGCATCTATCTGTTAGTTAGAAACTGTACACAAATGTGGGAAAACAGAGAAGGGAAAGTGAAATTGAATTTACAGGTCCGGATTGGCTAAACCTAGTCAGGAGACGCTAAAATAGCAACCTTTGGTCTTTAAGAGAGACGCTTACAGCGTCCTTAGCAACCAGTCTGTCCTCAGCGACCCCGAGCGCCGCGGTGAGTGACTGCTAGGTCTTGCTTCTGAGGACTTGAGAGTTAAACTTATTGCTATACCCAACATTCCAGGGCAACCAGGAGACAAACAAAGATACACATGGGGGAACTGAGCCTTCCTTTATAGGGTTCCAGAGCTCTGGCTATTGGAAGAAGCATTTACTACACGTGCCCCCTAGCCCAGGCCCACCCTTGGCCTCGCCTGAGAATCTAAGCGGTCCAGCGTCAAAACAATCTTTCGAGAGCGTGGAAGGAGGAGAAGGTTGGGGATCAGCCACCAGGTCATCTAATAGAGAAGTAGCTTTTTGCCGGAGACACTAAAAAAGGTGGAGAAATTTTCTTATTGTTACCAATAGGGGCATTCTTTTACTTTCCCCTGTACTCTGGCAACCCTTAAATTCATTCAGGAGCCAGCTTGCCACTCTAGACGATTTTCAAGTTCTTCTATAGTTGGTGAAATTGCCCCACACTTCCACATTTCTCTCTCTCTTTACTCCCTCCCTCCCTCCCTCCCTCCCTCCCTCCCTCCCTTTCCCCTACCCCTCTCTCCACCTACCCCCAACCTTCATTCAAAAATTTGGAGAAGAGTGTTTGCGGTGGTGGGCGTGTGCCTTGAGGATATGAAGGAAAAGGATTTTTAAAGGCAATTAATCTTGAGAGGTGAACAGGGTACATATTGTCCACTAGGAAAATTTTCTAGGAGGCAGTAAGGCAATGGTAAGTTTCCTTTATTTACCTTATCTCAACAATATATCTGATGATTTTTTTTTTGTGGGTCTTTGTTCAAATTATTCTTTGTTATAATCTAAATCTCGTATTCCCTAATGTAGGTTACCCATTCAAAGGATGGCTATAATTTTAATATTGTCTAGTTCTTCAAAATCTTTTTTTTAAGTGTACTTTTTAAACCTTGTTTTAACTGAGCTTAAAAAAATACACTAGGGATTAATGTTAAAAAGTTGTTTTCCTTTTTTAAATTCTGTCTATGTCAGGTTGTGGATGAACTGTTTAGCATCCAGACAGCTTGCTGGAGCTATTTCATGAGCTGAACCATATCTCTTCAATAAGTTAATGTTCTTTGTTTTGATGCCTCATATAAATCTTTAATTTCAAGGTGAGTACCAGGTTTTCATTTCAGTAAGAACTATTCTATATGAACCCTTGTGGTCTTGATGAGTAATGCTATACTCTTATTGAGCATCTGAATAAGTAACAGGCTCATTCCTTATCATGATTAATTTGGTACATGTTCTCTTGAAGTTCAGTGTCCATCCAGAGCTCCTAGTAAAAGGTCTGGTCACAATAAACATTTAATTGTATGCTTCATGTTATCAATTCCCCAAAATGCAGTGTGTATGCAACACTAGGAGATAGTGTTCTTAAGGTTTCTCCAGTTAAATTTAGGAAAAACTATACATCCTACTGCTACTCAGAGAGATTTGTAGTACATAGGAGCATATTAACAACTCCAAGAAGACTTACAGCATATAAACCTATTTAATTGTGTTTAGTTCAATGTTTCCCAAACTTATTCACAACGGAAAAATGTTAAGAGTTAATTACATCCCAATAATCTGTATTTCACAAAATACACTTTGGGAATTACTATTCTAAACTAAATACTGTACTCTTTATTTTTGCTTATATTTCTCTGAAAACAAATGGATTCATTTCTTTGAAATATAAAACTATCTCAATTTGCAGGTGACATAATGTTGTATGTAGAAAAAGCTAATGAGTACACGAGAAAACTATTTCTATCTAATAAAAAAATTTGACAAGGTTGCAATATATAAGATCAATTTACAAAAATCATTTTTGTATTTATACAGTAACAATTAGCAAACTAAAAAGGAAATAAATTAGGAAAACGTCCTTTTACAATAACATCAAAAAAATAAAATACTTAAGAATAAATTTAACCGTGGAAGGGTAAAATCTATTTTTTTTAATTAGAAATTATTGCTGAGATGAAAGGAGACTTAAATAAACAGATATCCCATGCTCATAGATGAGAATATCTAATATTAAGATGGCAATGCTTCCCAAATTGATCTAGAAATACAATATAATTCCTATTGAAATTCTAGTAGATCTCTTTGCAGAAGTTGATGAACTGGTTTTAAAATTCACATGGCAGTTCTACTGTGGGACCTGAAATAGACAAAACAATCACGCAAAAGAAATACAAATTGAGAAATACATTGAAATTTCTCAATTTCAAAAATTACTACTGAGCTGAAGTTATCAAGAATGGCATGAAGACAGACATGTAGATTGATGCAATAGAATTGGGAATCCATAAATAAACTCTAACATTTATGATAAATTGCTTTTTGACAAAGGTGCTACAATAATTCAACGAGGGAAAAAAACTTTCCAACAAATAGTTCTGGGACAATTGTATATTCGCATGTAAAAGAATGAAGTTGAAAGCCTACTTCATACCATATACAAATATTAACTCAAATGGATCAAAAACCTAAATGTAAAAGCTGAAACTATAAAACCCTTAAAAGAAAACATATGCCTAAATCTTTTTGACCTGCATTTAGGCAATGATTTCTTAGATATGACAACAAAGCAAATAGAACCAAAGAAAAAATAGACCCAGTGGATTTCATCAAAATTATAAACATAACACTTCAAAGGACACAATTAAAAAATCGAAAAGACAACCTACAGAATGAGAAAAAAAATTTGCAAATCATATATCTGTTCATGGATTTATATCTAAAACATATAAAAACCATTTGAAGATTTAATTGCCTTTAATAAGTGGTTCATGAATCGGGCAGCATCCCATGTAACAACTAAAAGGGAGCTCTGAGGAGTTGTACAAAATAAAAGGTTTTTATAGAAAGAGAGTAGGGAAGGGAGGTATTAACAAAAGAAAATAAAATATTTTTAGACCAGGGCATCTACTTTGGGCAGTGGAAGGGAATAGCAAGGATTTTTTTCATGTAGATTGCTTCCTCTTTCTATGAGGGAGTGAGATTGGAGAGAGAAAGCCCACATGACAGTTTACCTCATTGATGCTGACCATTAAATTCCAGAGTGGTTGATTAACATTATCAGGAGAGGCTGAAGCAACAATTAGGTTAGGTATTAAATCTGACTTTCGTGTCATGGACTTTAGTACAAGTGACTCCATTTTGGGCCTGTGTTTTTCTCTTTAATGCATTTTAAGTCAATTATAAGAAGAACACGATTAAAAATGGGCAAAAGATTTGAATAGACATTTTTTTCAAAGAAATATACAAATGACTAATAAGCACATGAAAAGATGCTCAATATCATTAGCCATTAGGGACATTCAAATCAAAACCACTTCATACTTGTTTGGCTATCTATTATCTAAAAGATAACAAGTATTAGTGACTATGTATTATGACTAAGGAATTGGAGCCTTACTTAATACGATGATGTAAAATAGTGCAGTCCCTTTGGAAAACAATCTGGCAGTTCCTGACAGAGTTAAACGTAGAGTTACCATATGATTCAGCAATTCCACTCCTAGGTATACACTCAGGAGAGTCGGAAACACGTGTTCATACAAGATTTGTACACAGTGTTAATGGCATCCTTAGACTGAAGTCATTCAGATCTTGGATTCTTGGATCTCACCATTAAGACAAGTTTATAATTTTAGTGATAGAACAGAACATGGGTTTATCACTGATGTTACATTCTGTATACATATGTGGAATGAGAAAATAAATATTGAATAAATAATGAAAACATTACAGAAAGTCCAGGAGAAGATATAAAAAGCAATTATTTGAGAAGGATAAATTTTTAGTTTTCTTCTAGTACAGATTGCCTCTAATGACTTCATGCACCTGGTATAAAGTAGTCATTCAGCTACTTCTCTGGTTGTTTAGACTTGTTTGCTTAGTGATGGATAAACAAATTGTGCATATCTTTCATACTCTGGGCATTGGATTTTTCTAATTACTGCCATCATACCCTAAGAGCAGCTGACCAGTGCCTACTGTCCTTACAACCTGTGGCTTCCTTTCCTCAGCCATGGTTTATATTGTTCTAGGACATAGAACCAGTAAAGAATTGTTTTATCACCTTGAAAAATTCATCAGTGTAATTTTCAGCAGAAAATTATAACATGAAGCTTCCTTAACTTCCATAGCCAGTCCTCTGAATATTCACACTTCTTTTCAATGTTCAGTTCTTCACTGGGAATTCTATCTGGTTTAGTTAACCACAAATCAGTCATTTCCCCTAATTGGAAAGTTTAGCAACATTTCATATGTTTATTGGTCATTTGCATTTACTGTTCATAGTCTTGCTTGTTTTTCTTGGACTTCTCAATCCAAAATTTGTCTTTTTTAAATCTGATTTTTTTTTTTTTAGGTGAGGCAAGCTTTGGTTGACATCACAGATTGCAAGGACCTTGTCATTTTATAATTTCTAACTAATTTTTATTTTTTATGTCTATAGCACCTGGTCTTCCTAGTGGGAAAAAATTTTTAAAATTATTTATTTGGTTGCTATTTTTTCTCTAATGATTCCTTTGTTCCTTCAGGAAAGACTTTGATTTATGCTTGTTTTAAATTACAAAAAGAACAATTAAAGACTATAGTATTATTTAGTAGTTTATGGGGCTGAAAGAATTCTATTGTATTAAGTTCTTTTAAAGTTTCAGTATCCTGCTCATTAGCTACATATAATTACATTCTTTGTAATCAAGGCCAAAACAAAGAATTCTGTTGAGACAGATAGGTACAAAACATCTTATTCATATTTAAATTTAAATTTAAGTATTCTCTAGATTTTGTCATACATTTACAGAATGTTATATATTTTTAATTTTTTAATTTTTTAATTTTAATTAGTTTCAAATATACATTTTATTGGTTAGACATCTCTATAGTTCATAAAACGACCCCCCCAATTGCTCCCTCCCTCTTCTGACCCTCCACTTAGTAACGTATTAATGCTAACTGCATTCCCCATATCGCACTGCCCATCCCCGTGTCCATCCATCGGCTACTAATTTGTACTTTCTTAACTCTTCACCCTATTCTCCCAGCCCCCCAAAACTCCCTCCTCTTTGTTCGTCGCCAAATTGTCCACTATATTTGTCTGTTTTTGATTAGTTTGTTCTTTTTATTCCTTAGAGTCTGCATATAAGTGAAATCATATAGTGTTTATTTCTCTGTCTGACTTAAATACTTTCTAGGTCCATTAAAGCAATATCTTTTTCCATCCTCTTCCTTTTAGTGTGTGTCTTTTAATCTGAAGTGAGGCTCTTACAGGCAATATGTAGGAGTCATGCTTTTCTTCCCATTCATCCACTCTTTTAATTAGAGCACTTAATTCTTTTCCATTTGAGGTACTTATTGATAGGAATATAGTTGTTACTATTCTTTATTCTTGTTTTTGATACATATTTTTTTCTTTTTAAAGAAGTCCCTCTAACATTTCCTGTAATATGAGCTTGGTAATGATAAATTTCTTCAGCTTACTTTTGTCTGGAAAGCTCTTTATCTTTAACTCTAAATGATAGCTTTGCTGGATAAATTTTTTTTGTAGATCCTGGATCTTTATCCTGTTGAATATTTTTTGCCAAGCTCTTCTGTTCTGCATGGTTTCTTTTGAGAAATTAGCTGCCAGTCTTATGAGTTTTCTCTTATAAGTAACTGTTTTTCTCTTGTGCTTTTAATATTTTCTTTGTATTTAACATTTAGCATTTTAATTATGATGTGTCTTGGTGTGAGCCTCTTTGGATCCCGATTTTTGAATTCTCTAAGCTTTCTGGAGTTTTATGTCTATTTCTTTCACCAAGTTAGGTAAGTTTTCCATTATTATTTCCTCAAACAGCTGTTCAACATATTGATTTTCTTCAATTACACCAATCAAAGGATATTTGGACCCTTAATAGTGTCCTATATGCTCCTTAAATTATTTTTACAGTCGGCACCTTATCTCTTGCCATTCTGATTGCATGTCTTTGGTTTTTCCCATCCTCTAGATGGGGCATTTGATTCTTTTCTTTATTCATTCTGTTTATTCCTTTGTTTATTCCATTTAATATACTTCTCATTTCAGATGTGTTCTTCATTTCAGACTCGTTCTTTTATAATTTCCATTTTCATTTTTATGTTTTTTATCTCTTTGTGAAGTTCTCACTGAATTTAACCAAAGGTTCATTGAGCGTCTTTATAACCAGTGTTTTGAACTCTGTATCTGTAAGATTACTTAACTCCATTATATCTGGATCTCTATTCTGTTCTGTCATATGGTTTCTGCTTCTTTGTCTTCCCATTTTGGCTGCCTTTCCATGTACTAAGTCTCCCAGTCTTATTAGTGTGGATTTGTGAAGTAGGTGTCCAGTGGCACAGTCCTGAGAGGGGCTCAGTCACGGGCCAAATTTAGCTCAAGCCTCTGCCCGTCCAGGGCTACCTGTTAAGATTCAGCAAGCAATTCACAGATGCTGTGCTTATAGTTGTCTCAAAAGGCCATGCCAGAAACAGGCCAGCTGCCTCCAGTGTGAGTCTAGGTGCTGCTCAGCAAGGAGCACCTGACTTGCTGAGGATAAACCTGGATGTGGCTTGGATGAGGCTGTTAGTTGGGGGAGGCACGGTTTCAGGGAATCCTTTGGGTGGAGCGACCTCTGTTATCTAGTCTGATGATCTCACAGCAATGGCGGCGCACTGGTAGTGGGGAGGGCTCAATAGGGAACAATGGATACCCCCGGCACTTCTGTACAGAGCTAGTCTCTCCTCGGCCCTCACTCCAATAATGTTTTTCTGTAAGTCCCTGGTGCCCCTGTGCACAGCCTAATCAGCCACTCTGAATGAGCAGGTCTGTTACAGTGAAAATCCACTAACAGATATGGCTTCTTTAAGAGGCATCTGCCGCTGCTGCAGCCTCCGTCTCACTCAGCCGCTGGAGACCCGGTTGCCCCGCTTCCTCACCCCATCCTGCCTTCTGCTGTTGCAGGGTGCTTTCTTGGATTTCTCCCTAGTTGTATGGCTCATTCATCAAGATCCCAGGTGATTTTTCCTTGTTGCTGCTCCTTGTTTCCGTCACAACTTTAATTTGGTCCCCAGAGTGATGAACAGAGCCTCTATCATCTATGCCATTTTGGTTCCTCCTCCTAGAATGCTATATTGATCAAATATTTTTCTTGGGGAAATTTTTCTCCTTAAAATCACCTGAAATTCTATCATGGAATTCAGCATTATTAAACATGATAACATTGGTTTATATGCCAATCTTTTTTTTTTAGATTATAATTTCTTAAGGGAAAGGACTATATTTTAATTATCTTTATAGCTCTCATACATAGCAACCTCAAGCATCATTGGTACTTTTATTTTTGCGAAAACTGAACCAAAATGAATTTCCTAAATGATTACCATTTAAAGTGAATAATCTGGGTACTGTTTGGTAGTCTAAATATAAAATGATCAAAATATTCTTTTATTTCTAGATTACAAGTAAGTCTGTCTCTATGTGTATACTTTTCATTATTTCATGTCGTATGTTGAGAGTTGCCAATAAATAAAAAGTAGTAGCACACAACAGAAACCCAATAAAAGAATTCACAGACATTTATATCCATTTTTGCAATTCCTTCACAAATCATTCATCATGTTAGTAGTTTACATCAAAGCCAAATGGCTTCCTATGATGTCAATGTAAATTAAGAGGTAAACTGAGGCAAGGTGGAATGATCAGAAATTGAGTGCATTCGGGAATAGTAGAACTGATTTTGGAAATGCTAACGGTAGGAAGCTATAGTCAGGTCCACTGAAGGTTTGGGGCAGGCTATATTCTTGGGCAAGGAGGTCAAAGAGTGAAAAGTCCTGCAAGACTTCAAGCAGTAAATTCATTGGCTTGAGGATGAGGAAAGATTCTTGGAGAATGTTCATTTGTGAGGAAATAAGTTCTGATTTTCTGTAAATCAGGCATTTACAGAGAATCATTCTCTCAGTTCTTGTTTTATTTTCCTGAGGGCACATGCATGAGAGTTTCCATTCCATATCCTCCAGTTCTATTTTAGATGGAAGTCCTTTCACAGTGAGTAAAAGAAATTTAAGACAGTTACCTAAGTCAGAACAAGACTTTATCATTTAAATATCATCTCATTGCAATTTTTTGGTATAAATGAATAAATGATTGATGAGAGATGAGTGGAAATAGTTTCTTTTTAAACTTCAGTGGCGTTTTTAGTTTATTTTCTTCATTGTTCAAGGCTTTCTAAGTCATCTGTAAATATATTAAACACTGGTTTCCAGTATTTTGAATATTGCTATTTTATATTAATTATGGATTATATTTATTATTATTATTTATGGAAAAATACTGATTATTTTATTTACAACTACAAAGTTAAAATACCTGAAGTAGTTATAAATCATGGGTGATAGATTTATGTGTACAAGAAATAGTAGTTCTGTACTGTCTTTAAATTAGCTATGTATACTACAAGCCTCTATTCTGCTTGATAGATTGGATATTCAGTCTTAGTTTTTATTAGGCCTGTCCCTGCCTATGGTTTTACAAATGTTTTATGTAACAGCAAAAGCATTGGAGGGACACCATGGGACATTTGGTCAATTGTCACATCTTTATGGTCCCCTTTGTATTGATAAGTCTTTTCTGGGTCACCACTAGGATTGGAAAAGAGCTATGTTATGAGGCCTGCCATGCTATGGGGTCGAATCTCTCAAGATCTAGTGCCCGGACATTTCTTCCATGGTACTGTCACTTCCAGGGGATCCTGCTACAACAGAGATGTCTCTGAATGACCTCTGTTACCTTCCAGTCTCTGGAAACATCTCTCTGATTCCTTTTTTTTTCTTTTAAAGGGCACCCAATGTTATCTTTTCAATGAGCTTGATTTTTTTGTTTTTGTTTCCTTAAGATGGGCAGGAGCCAGTGACTTCAGGCAGTTTCGACTTTCTTCTTTGGGGAAATTTAGGCAAGAAAGAAAGAAAGCCTGTATATATCTCCTCAGAATAGTGAAATACAAACTAAAGGGTGAGGAATTTTTAAAGATATATGTAAAGGCTTTATCCTTAAGAGTTATTAATGGTACCCTATGACCCTTCTCTTTTACAAACTAACCATTTTGTTTTTTAACTATTTCCAAAAGAGATAGGGCTTTATATTTCCTCTCTTTTCCCCCATGTCAGTTAATAAAATAGTCCATTAAAAAAAACAATAATAAGTATAGGACCCTGAAATGGATAAGATAAATCCAGTTTTCAACATATTTTACCCAAAAGGTTTGCAATTATGATTTACAACTAATAATTATAATTTAATTTCATAATGACAAATAATATAGCTATTAAAAAAAACACAATCAATAAAATATAAATCATATACCCAAACTTTATGCTTCAGCAATTTGTTTAGTCCCTACTCAGAGTCTGAATTTTGTTGCTAGCAGTAGGGATCTATTAGAGAGTCTTAATCAGGTGCCAGAGACTGGGGGAGGAGTGAAAAGATCAGTAGCTTTATGTTTGGAAAAGTTACTCTGGCAGTCATGAAAAAGATGAGACTAGAGGAAGACAGATCAGGAGACTGGAAGATAAGAAGTTATTGTATTTATCTAGGACAAAGGTAATGGCATCCTGACTTAGAATAATGGCAGAAGGAATGAAAAAGAGATTTGATTTACAGAGATCCTTTGAAGATGGGAATCAATAGCACATAGTGCACTAGTGTCTCCCCAATGATTTGATGCTACATGAACTGGTGAACAACCTGAAGCAAGGTGCAGCCTGACAATGACCATCAAAGGAAGATTTATATGGAGCCTTGATTTCTTATGACTGTGAAGCTGCCAAACTGACCCTTAATTGTCTAGCTTGGAACTTTTAAAAAGTTATTTAACATCAGAGAGAAATATACTTCTATCTTGTTGAGCAATAGTCATTTTTATTTCAGTTACATGTCATTAAATCTAATTTTAATATAATATATTCTTTTATAATCTTATTTTTATTGAGGTAAAATTTGTATTCACTATACAATTCAATGAGTATTCAGGATATCTATTGCTGGTAACAACCACTGTAAAACTTAGGGTGTTAAATAATTTTTTATAAACTCTGATGGTTCTGGAGTTAATTGTATACAGGGTAGTTTCCATTAGGGGGTCTCTCCTGTGATTTCAGTTAGATGTCAGCATCTGAAGCTTAACTGGACCCTACTGCACATATAAACACAACAATAATAATAATTATTTGTTGATAGCTTCAGGTTTGGGATTCTATTGAGAATTTGATGAAGAATATACCGATAAAAAGACTAAAAATTTTGTGAAAGTTGATAACATTTTTAGATTCTCTATTTTGAGGGTTTTTCTTTGGGAGGAATCATTTTAACCTTATTTTCTTTGTTTCTTTACCCCACTGAAGGTGTAATTCCAATACCTCTTTGGAAAACATTTCTGATGACATTCACATTTTCTTTTTGGAAACTTGAGATTATTTAGTTACTGTTTCTTTTACTCTTAGTCAAAAGCAGCCCTAAACAATATAATAAAACAAGGAGTCATATTGTCTCTCTCTCTTTTTTTTTTACAATACTATTCAAATAGAGGTCCATAAACTATTGCTGGTGAAGTACTGTTACTCCCAAAATAAGTACTACCAAAATAAGCCAAAAGTCAAGAGTAAGCATGTAGAAACTTTTAGAACAATTTGATCTTTTCTAGCTATCTAATCTAGGGATGTCTCTTCAACAGGGAATTGTGGAACTTGTATGTTGAGCAGATGGTTACAAATATCTACCACTGTTAGAGCAGATGTGAGGAATCTTTGAACAATAGGTTCAGTGATCAAGAGTGAATTTCTAAAATAGTTAGTCTCTGATTTCTTGAAACCTCTAAAAATATGATTAATCATAGTCAAGTCTTTGAAATATACCAGGAAACAGCTAAAAGTTCTAGGTCAATATGCCTAACACATGCACACAAAAACCAGTTTGCTTTCAATTCAGTTTCCCATCACTTATTTTTCTCTCCAGGTGGTCTGTACTTTTTCTTTTACATTTGGCATTAAATGTTTTAAGTGAATTTAAAACAAATATAAGAGTATATCGGACTCAAATTTGTATTTCTAAATTCTGAAATAAGTAATGTTTTGTAAATGGTGCGTTTCTTATTGTCTTCTTTTAAAGACTTTATCTAGTGTGCTTAAACATCTTATCTCTATAGCTATAATTTATATGATTCAATAAATACTTGTCAAATTTGCAACATTTATTACTATATTTATCAAATTACCTCTTTTGAGTATTCCTACACCTTTATTATTGTTGTTCTGTGCTTATGTGTACTTTATCATGCATTCATTAATAATTGTAGTTATTTTCCTGAGTGCCTTTTAAAGTGGAACTTTCCAAAGTTAAGTTAACTTAAAAAAATAAACTTCTGTATATATTAATTTTGTTCAGGAATAACTTATTTTTTTTTATTAAAGTTAGGCCCACTCTGAATGACATCCCTGTATGTAGCTCAGTAGAGCTACTGACTTAAAAATATGTTTGCTTTACATTTCAGTGGTTATAGATTATTAGAAGGAGACCTTGCTATAACCAATAGCAATAGATAAATGTTTTGAGTTTATAAACTATTTTGTACTGAATGTTTTCCATTAACCCTCTAGATCCACTTTCCATCTTCTTCACCCTGCACCTTCTGGCTTCTTGTTTGGTTTAGCTGATGAGAAACACAGGCAGGTGATTGGAGTGAAGTGGGAGAGAATGCCATCAGAGTTCCTGTCCTCCAGGCTTCCTCCTAGCGTGCAGCTCAAACTGGCTGCATCTGTGGACAAAAAGCTGAGATTTTTAAGAACCGCTCTCCTACAGCTATTTCTTCTGGGTCCTCTTTCCATCTGTCCTGAATGTGGTAACTGTTTACCCTTCTTCTTGTCAGCTCCTGAGAATGGCACCATCTTGTGTTTTCTTTTCTTTTCATTTAAATAACTTTGCCCATGTCATTGGAAAGAGTCTGTTTATTCAGTTACCCCATTTGAGTGTGTCATCTGTTTACTATCAGAACCTTGACTGATATAATAACCAGTTTTAAAAATTAGCTATCTATGAAATGAAGTACAAAATAATTTAATATAAATCTGACTCCCCATTTTATTACTTTTTTTTTGTTTAAATACTGCACTAAACACAATTAGTATGCCCTTATGATTACATGGTCTTACATGTAATCATAAAATGTGCTCAGATATCCTTCAAAAGGAAAAAAGATCTGCATGTGAGGACAAGCAGAGAAAGCACAATCTAAATGACAAAAAGACAGGAGACATAAAAAGAAATGTATAAGTAAACTTAACTAACAGAAAGCATAATAATTAATAACAATCACAAACACCTATATAAAACTTCCTATAAGTCAGGCTCTATTCTAAGCAACCTGCATATATTAACCTATTTATTTCTTAGAGCAACTCTATAAAAGTACTGTTCCCTTAGCAAAAGAGGAAACTGAGACACACAATTATTTAAAACAGTCCAGTTGTAGTCTTTTAACAACTCTGCTGTTCTTTCAATGGTTTTGCTCATAAAAATGATAAACTATAATAAAGACTAAATATTATATGAAATAAATTTTTATAGTAGTAACATAATAGAAGAAACATAGGCTTTTGATTCAAAGTTGGGTTTTACACCTAGGTCTGAAGGTTTAAATTTAAATTTAAATACTTTCTTAATACAATTTTATTCTTAAGCCTGATTTTCCTTGTTGCCACCCTTTCTCCCATAAATAATAAATTTGTGTGAAATGTATTATTTGTTACTCTGAGTAAATTTGTATTATAATATAAATTTAATATTTGTCTTTAGGTTTATGATCTGTGAAAATTTCTATTAAGAAATCACTTGTGATGAATACATTTGGAGTAGGATCTTCTAATTATGAAAACCTCTGGAGGTTTCATTTTCAAAATTTAAGAAAAAGGACTGATAAGTCAAAGTAAGTTTCAAAATTTGTTTATTATTAAAGTGGTGAACCCATATGCATTGTAGAATTTAGAAAGTACAGAAAATTGTGAACAATCAATATAATTAAGGATACAAATCTTAAAAAAATTCACTATTTTTTAGATAAATAGCTTTATTATTTATAATTTATTTCTAAAATTTTGAATTCTAAACATTTGTTTAAAATAAGCAATTTCTCCATAATCATTTCTGTATTTTAAGTTGCCATAATAATCCATGAAATGTATAAAAGAAAGCATTTAATAACTACTGTAATGTAAAGCATTTTAGTTATTTATGAATTCTTTGCTATTTCAAATTAAGCCACAATAGAATGTTTTTCTGCATTTCAAATTATTTCCTTGTGATAAAGTTTCTAAAATGAAGTTACTAGATCAAACTTAGCTGATAATAATTTAAAAATTGTGCATGACTTTAAGAAATTTTTAAGAACTTAAAAATAAAGAGAATAAGATATATAATAAAACTTACATGCTGGCATATTATTATATTTGTTTCAAATGTTTTTCTTTCATAAAGAATAAATAAACAAATCAACTTGAAGGTCTTTGACCACATGCCTTCCCAACTATAATAATTGTGGCATACATCACTTCAGTTCATTTTACTACTTTAATATACATAAATATAAAATTATATTTTCCACTTGAACATAAATATAATTATACTTTTACATAAATTACATACACAGATAAATTATAACTTTGATTAATAAATTATAATTGTGACTTGATTTTTAAAAAAAAATCAATGTTATGTTTTGAATTCAATCCATATTGATAATTATGTATTTTCTTCATTCATTTTAGCAGCTGCATTAATATTCTAATATAATAAATTCTTATTTTACTTATTTTCCAAATTTTGTATTAAAATAAATGCTATAGTGAAAATCATTGTATATTTTTTATTTTGTACCTGTGTGTTTCTTTGGAGTGGATTTTTTTATTCCTTGCTTTTTAAATTTAACTTGATGCTATTGTTCTCTAAAGTATCTGAATCTATTTACATTTTCTTTACCAGTGTGTGAAAGTATCACTTCTTCCATCTTCGCCAACACCTTGTATTTTCAGACTTCTTAATATTTGCCATTATATAGGTCAGAAGTACTTGCCTGATAACGAACTTTTTGAAATCCCTGATAACTAGTAGGACTGAACATCTTTTAATGTCTGTTGCCATTAGAATTACTTCTATGAATTATCTGTTCATATGTTTGACCAATTTTTGTGTTTTTTTTCTTATTGATATTTGATATTCTTAAATATTTATTAGGAATTCTTTTAGTTTATAGCTTGTCTTTCAACTTTGTTTTTATGGTGCTTTTCATCATACAGAGTCTTGAAAATTAATATAGTCATATTTTTAAGATTTATTCAAGATGTTGACTATAAGTATATAATTTTCATTGCTGATTTGTTCATTTTATCGGTTCATTTCATTAACATACTGCAAATTATTCACTCATTCTTCTATTGTTAGTCATTTGAATACTTGCCTGTTTATGGTTATTATACAGTGTTTCTATGAATATTCTTGCACAAGCCTCCTAGCATATATCCTGAGGTACATACCTAGGAATAAAATTATTGGATCATAGGATCAATACCATTTAGTGGACAGAACTTATTAATTCTAAGTCTTTTATGATTAATCATTTTTGTATTTTGGTTAAGAAATCTATCTCCACGACAAAATCAGGTAGATACTCTTATACATTAATTTCTAAAAAATTTATTGTTTTGTTTTTTATATGATATATATGGAAATTATTTTTGTTAATGGTATTAAGTACAACTCTAATTTTCCTTTTTTATTTAATACTCAATTGATCAACATCATATATCAAAAAGAACATCTTCCTCTAGTCCAATTATTGCATAAATCAAGTGTCTGCATATAATGGATATGTTTCTGGGCTCTTTCTATACCACACTGCCTTAATTACTATCATTTAGTAATAACATTTATAGTTAATATGACAGATTTTCCAAATTTACTCTTCTTTAGTGATGTATTACGCATAATTTTTAGAAACAGATTGTCATGTTTTTTTTTCTCCCCAAACTTGTTGAGATTGTTTAATGAATTTTTCTGAATTTATAGTGGATCAATATGAGAATTGATATCTCTACCATAATAAGGATTTCAATCTATGAGCAAGGAATATCTGTTTAGTTACTTATAAAATTTTCTCATTGAAATTCTAATGTTTTTTCATGAGGAGGTTAGTCTATCTTTTGTTTTAGTCCTATTGTATTTTATATTTTTGATACTATTATAAGTTTTTTGCATATATTTTCAATAGATTTTTTCCCTAGCTGTTGCCAGAAGAAATACAATTCATTTTTATACATTGATTTTACATACAGAAATATTGTAAATCATCTTATTAATTCTAAACATGCTTATTCAATCTTGATTTAAAAGGAATACTCTAAACATTTCATAATTGTGTATCATTTTTTTCCTCCAACCTTATCTGGAATTTTAATTTTATTTTTTTAAACCCTCTAGATTTCATTACTATTGTAAGTAGTTAAGATTCCTTTATAATTTATTTATAGTATCATTTTCTTTGATTTTCTTTCCTCTTGCTTGTTAGACCTTTATTTTCTTTTGTTAGATGTATAACTTCTAAAATTTTTCTTAGTGAGATTTTATTGTTGAGAAAAATTGTTTTTGTTAATCTGAATGTATTTTTATTTTATTCTTATTCTTAGTAAATTTAAAACTGAATATGGATTATCTTTGGTCTGTTATTCCTTTTATTACTTTTTCCCTGCAGTGCATTTGTGATATCATTCCACTCACTGCTCCCTTGCTGCTGTTGAGAAATTAGATAAAATTTTGATGCTATTTTCTTTAAAGATTAATCTGTTTTCTCCAACTTTGGGTGCTTTCAAAAATTTCTTATTGTCTTGCATTTTCTGCTGTTTTACTATGATGGAATTAAAAATAATTCTGCTTGGATTTCTTGGACCTTTTGAATCTGAGAACTGTTTCATAATTCCTGAAAAATTATCAGATATTGTTTCTTCAGATATTACCTTGACAATCCATTTTTTCTCTCTTTCCTTATGGGACTCTTAATTAAATGTATATTAGATCATCTCATATATTTCACCTTTTATTATTTCATCTCCATTTCTATATTTTGTTTCTTTTTACTATATTTCAAAGAATTTATTCTGATGTGATCTGTTTCCATGTGATTAATTTTCTCTCTTGCTACAGAATTTATCCATTGAGTTTTAATAATTACATTCTAGTAATTCATGCATTTTTCTTCAAATATGCTATGTAGGCTTCTAGTTTCTGGTTGCCTGCAGATACTTTTAAGATATTGTAGAATGTGTGATGGTTTTATAATTTGTATCTTATTATTTCAATAATTGGAGTCTTAGTAAGTTTGTAATTTTTTGTTCTCATTATTGTCCTATCTTACCATTTCCCACTTGTCCTTGGGGGAAAAATGTTTATGTCATCCTCTAGAGAATCTTTCCTTTTGCGCCTATGCCAGATACCTGTAGATGTTAGTAGTCTGGGACAAATGAAACAAACTTTGCTACCTGAGTGTTCTTGGCCAACTATGTATAGTTTGCTTGGGTTGTGTATCTGTTTTGAGACTGATTTCTCAGACACACACACACACACACACACACACACACACACACACACACACACACACACACATTTTTTCCTTTCTCTTTTCTTCTATAGTGAGTACCCAAGGCAACCTTCTCTACAGCTCCCTGTGGTTGGGGGGAAGTGATTGGGGTTAGTTCTGATGCTCTTACCTCAGATATTTAGTCAGACAGTGTGGAGGGAGTCTCCAGTGTTTCTCACGCCTTAAAAATCCTGGCTTTTTATACTGTAGAATCACTTGGAAATCATACTTGGTCTTGTTTCTGTGGTCCCTTGTATCGAGAGAAGTCAGATTCTGTCCCTGGTATTGGCTGTTTGGGATGAAGCAGGGACTTATCTTTCAAGAAAAAATATCACCTTTGCTTTTCTTCTTGGTGTTACATGAGTTTTCATAGGCCTCATGCTGCATTTGTTTTCTCTTACTCTTCTTTAGAGACATGAGATTTTGCAGGCTCAGGTGCATTTTGCTAGAAACACATGTAGGGCTCCATGTAAATCCTTAAAGTGAGATAACTAACTGAAGTCAGCACTTTTCTGGACCAAAGAGAGAATTAGACATTCTTTCAGTGATTTTGTAGTTCAGTTCATACTATTTTGTCACTATATTTTTATAATTCAGATTATTTTATTGTGTTTGTTTTGCTTTTTTACTTCATGTCAGAGATAGAAAAGATCAAAAGATTTGAAGACATATCAACTATACACATTTATTTTAGCTGACTAGAAAAATTAAAAGGAGTGTAAGTCTTACATTAGGAAGATTTAATCAAGTTAATAGATTATTGTACACCTTTCTCACAGAAGCTGCTTGTATCTTTTTTATATCTAGGAAGCTGTAGTCTTCAATGCTTCCTGAAATGTTAATAAGCCTGTTTTTATTTTTTATTAATATTTTAACACTAATATTTAGTACATTGTGCTCTACAAATATATGCTATATATATTTTAAAATATATTTATAGCACATATTTATATAATAATATTGTTTTTTGACATGTATGTATTTATCATACAACATAGCCTGATAGTGTGGGTTTTAAATGTATGCTGTTAGCAGCAATAAGAAACTTTTCTAGACTCATATTTCTATTCTGGTCTTTTGTTTATTTGATCTATAGTTATTTGTTTTTGACTTATCTGAGTTATTATAAGCCTTTAAGTGAAATTCTAATGTGTAAGCCTTGCAATTATATCTGTTAATTTTAGCCTAAGACATCTATACTTGTAGCATTTGGGTTGGCTACAAATGAGTTAGCTCAAAATATGGTAACCTAAGATCTGGATAGCCATAAAGAGCATAAATACACATATTGCAGCATAGCTTTCTTTAGGATGTATTTTCCCCAAATGAGAGATTAACAGCTACTAATGAGATTATCTGTACAAAGTATGTAAGGTCTTGTAAGGTATTAGAAATCACAGTCCTCTTATACTCGTTTTACACCATTATTTTGGGCCTAATTTCTAAAAGGCAGATTATAAGAAGAGGATTAAAATTCTAATACTTCATTTGGGATATATTAGGTCAATGCAATGAAGGTGAAAAAAACTTTAAAAAGAAAGTGAGGCAATAAATCTTGATTTATTACTACCCTGATCACTAAATCACACTTTGACACCAAGAGAGACAGCAGAGCCATGTCCATACTTGACATGTGGGACTTAATCAAGACAGATTTCAAGAAGAAACCACATTTCACAGTAGACCATAGAAGTATTCACCTCCTCCGCTCCCTCCTGTCTATCATTTTCTTTGGTCAAGATTCACCTATAGGTGCTAACTCATCCGTACTTCTAGACTGTGTCGCTTGGCTTTTGGCTGCTCAAAATGTGGAAGGGGAGGGACAGCTTAGTGTTTCGGTCATGCGGGCATTAAATGAATCTGAGACGCTGCACAATGTTTATATCCAATATACGTGCTGATTATGAAGAGCTTACAAGCTCTTTATGCTTTCATTTCAAGGATGTTTTCAGATATCATGGTTTTCTTATCTCTAAACTCAACTCAGTATCAGTGATTCACAGTTTAATATAGGGAAAAAGTAGAGTCATTGCCTAGGTGTCCTATAATCGTTATTCAGTCTTTAGTCTTCCAGTATCTCAGAAAACATGTTTTCCTACATTATCCCTCTGTATTTTAAAAACTCCTTAGATATGGGATGTTCTCATTTATTTCTCACCATCCTGTACCCCTAAAACATTCTTCAAAGCACTAAACTTTTCATGGAAGAAAGTACAGCATACCCCAAATATTGTCAATTACCCCCTTTATCCTTATTTAAAGCTGATATTATCAAGATCACAAAAAAGGTGACTGGCTAATGAAACATGAGTCTTTCCTCCATGGTCTAGCACTTGCCTTAAAAAAGATATCATTGAAAGTTAGTCCCTTACAGGGCCAATGATGCCCTGAGGAATTTCCAGTTGGTACTTAATTAGTGGCAATTCATACTATTATATCAGTCTATTTATGATAAACCAATGCAAAGACTGCCAATTGCCTCTCCTCCCATATCCATTTTCTTTTTCTTCTAAACTAATAGAACTTCTAGGTGTACACATGACCAACCATTAAAGAATACAGTTCTCAGCTTCCCTCTCTCCTAGATGTGGTCATGGATGTAATCCTGGTCAGTTATATGTTAGCTGAAGTGATGTGTACTGCTGATACTTCACACTCTTTTAAGAGAAGTAGTTCCTTTCCCTATCTCTTTCTTTTAGTTAGAAAAAGGATGTGATTGCAACAGCTGAGCAGACATGTTAGGCCATGAAATGAAAGCTGTATATTGAGAATTGCAGAGTAACCAGATTAAAAAATCAAAAGTTTCACATGTTGGAGCTGCCATGTCATATGGATTGCTTATCTTGGTCTAATTCATGAAAAAGAATTGAGAATCTATATTAATTAACTTACAATAATTTCACTTTTTATAGCAGTTAAACTGGTTCCTTGACCTTGAAAAAATATTTTCTGGTGATTTTTGAGGTAAATTTTCTTGAACAAAGCCTCCAAGAATAGCTTTGCTTATCATGTCAGCTTTATTCTACTGCCAGATGACTCATTTACTGTACAACTGAACAAGAATAAGATTCATTTTTTTTGGTTTTGATCCAGTTGTGTCAGTAGAGAAAGTTTGACTGTAATGGCCAACATCCTGGGGTCTAACCTCTTCTCAAACATAGTGAAGGGATGGCCATTTCTGTGCTTATGTATAATATAGAAATTGTTGTTACCATTGTTATTATTATTACCATTATTATTATTATTTCTCTACTGACATCTACTTTTTTCACTCAGACTTTCTCATTCCACTCCCTAATATTTATATCTCCACCTGAATTAGCTGATTCCTAGGGTTCTCTGGCAGAAACTTGTATTATAGAAGGAGAACAAGCATTTCCTGGGTTCTACTTCATTTACTTCTTAGAGATATTTTCTCTTACATTTTTGGTGAGATCTTCCCTAAGAAGGAGTGTCTTTAATTTCACCAAATCTTTCTTTGTGGCATCATAAGAAAATTAGCCCACTGTCAAAAGGAAATTCTTATGCATGATTTTAAGATGAATCTATCAGAGTCATTGATTTTTGCTTTTCTTTGGTTAACAAGAGAAAAGACAGAGATAAAGTTTGACATTCTTTTTCTAAGCAAAAAGATGCAGTCAGAAGTTATCTGTCTTTAGCAGTTAAATACATCAATTTGAGTACTGTTACCCATGACAGCCAATTACTCCTCTTTGATATTAATAATTAAATTTCACAAGAGAAGGCATTGAGCTTTACAAGTAGATTTTTTTTAAGAGTGGGCTTCTTATATTCAACTTTGAAAAGATCATTGACTGTTACCAAATGCAGAATGGTTGCAAGTATAAGAGCATACATTTAGAAAAAGAAGGTGGTTTTTATTTTTGTAAATATTTTTCAGGCTTTTATTTTCTTCTGCATGGCTTTCTGCTCAAAATTCAGTCTCTATTAACAGCTCCCTTGTCCCTTATCTGTTTAGAGTTCTCTTTATTAGTAACTACTAACTAGGAGAGTTTGCATTTTCAAGACTTAAGACAATATTATATTTACTAAACTGAATCAGAAATGTATAATCTAAAGAACACAAAGAATGATAAAAGAATATATAAAACTATAGAGATTTTTCAAAATGAACTTAAGGCCTGTACTTCTGGTTTTATACTAAAGGCCTATTGGATCTACAATGCAAAGATGATGTAATTAATTACACAGGTATTAGGGATGGCAGAGGATATTTCCAGTGTTTGACTTCAAAAGCCCTGACCTAAGATCAATGCATTAAAATTGATAAGTTAAGGGGAGGTATTTATAAAGTAAATTTCTGTACATGCCCATGTCACCAACTCTTTATTTGTACCTTTTAGATTAACAAATATGTCCCTATATTCCTTGTACATTCAATCATATAATATATATACCTAAAAGGATAACCATTCTTTAATTTTGCTGGTACTTCTGGTTTTTAGGAGAAGCTAGGTTAATTGTTATTCAACATTTCTGTCTGTTTCCATTTAATTTTTTTACTTCCCTATAATATCAAATTCATCAAAAGTATAAACAATACACTTAATTTTTTATTCATGTATTTAATAAATATGAAATCCAAGTTCTGTTTTTATTTATTTAGGGAAACTTTTAAATTAACTCTAATGACATTGTTGTTGTCCTTAGCCTTGCTATCTCTGCTCATGTACATTTTAGGTTAGGTCTTCATCTTTTCTCTGTTCTTTGATGTCTCAGTTTAGGATTGTTTGTTTGCATGGAACAGGCACATTTAATTTAACTTAAGCAGAAGAAAAACGTAATGGAAGAATATAGGGCTGTCTTATGGAGCCCTATAGTCAAACCTCACCTATTCAGTACTCATTATGTGTTCTCTAAAAGATGCCTAAAGATAAAATTGTTGACAGATATAGTCTGTATGTACACTAGACTATAAACTCTAAAAAGGTATGGATCTGGCTATACATCAATAAATTATTCAACAAACATTGATTAGGTGCTACAATGATGAACAAGTAACTTTCTGCTTCTTGTGGATGTTATGTTGTCTTGACTGACATTTCTATAAAAGCTACCTCTTGGCTCTATATGACCTTTCAGCTCTATATCAACTAATTAAAGTATCAGCTAATTATTAAAAAATCTTATGAGGATTGGAGTGGATTAGCTTGAGTCAGATATCATTGTGACCCAATCAACTACAGCTGTGTAGAAGTATGGAGCCATGTGGTACTAATATAGAATTTAGACATAGCTAGCAGAGACTATGAGTAATGAACAATTCTCAGAGAAGGAGTTAACACTCCAAATTGTACAGATATTTGAATTCCATCATTGTACTTTTCTGAATCTCTTATCACATTTTCTTCTTTCTCTCTTTGTAACTATGAGGTTTGTCCAAAGATATTACTTTTTCTCAGTACTCTTCCCCTAGAAATTTCATGGCTGATAAATAGAGGAATCTGCAGTTTTTATTTCTAGATTTTATTCACTTTCTAATGTCTACCTCACAAATTCATTTAGATTACAGGCCTCTACACTTGGTTGTCTCACAGGTCAGTCATAGTCTATATGTCTATAGATCATCAACCCAAATTCCTCTGTCTAACTGACTTCATGCCAATTCTCTACTGTTAACTCTGTAGACTCAAAATCTTGAAATTACCTGTATATCTACCTCACAATTTCTTTTCTCACGTCACATAGTCATCAAGCTCTTTTGATTTAGCTTCTACCTAATCTTTCACTTTCATTTACTCTTCATTATTATTGCCCAAATTTCAGTTGAGACCTTTCTTACTTCTTAACTAAATTGTTGAAATAATTGCCTATTTACCAACAGTCACTCCTCACTCCAAACCATTCAACATACAACTTTCCGTTTAATCATCCTAAAGCACAGTTGTAATCTCATCACTCTACAGCTCAATAATTCCCTCTTATTTATCAAACTCAAAAGTCTATGTAGAATATAGAATTGGTACCCACTGCAACTAAAAAAGAAAACATAAAATAGCAATGCCATTTAAACAAAATAGAAGTTAATTTCTTTGAATATAGTCAATTCAGAGCTGGTATGGTGATATGGGACCTAGGCTCCTTCTAATTAGCTCTATGATGCACATGGCTTACTCTAAGGCCATTTCATAATCTAACATAGCTGCTGAAGCTCCAGCTATCACAGTCATGCTTCATGCACCAAAATAGAGAAAGGGCAGAAAAAGGGCTTGTGTGTTTCTTTAAATTAATTAATTAATTAAAAAAAATTTTGGGGGGGGCAAGGCAACCCTTGGTTGATCTCACAGATTGCAAGAACCTTGTCAGCTTACAATCCTTATTTATTTACTTATTTTTTATGCTTACAGCACCTGATCTTCCTAGGTGGTCTTCTCATCCTAGTACTAACCAAGCCTGAACCTGCTTAGCTTTCGAGATCAGACAGGATTGGGCTTATTCAGGGTAGCATGGCTGTAGAATTGTGTGTGTGTGTTTTTTTTAGGAGACTTCCTTGAACTAATATCTGAATTTTATTTAGAATTGTTTAGTAAGAAATGGATAATGGACATGATGTAGGCAGCGATAAGTCTCTGCCACAAATTGCTCAATTCAAGGCCATTTATATTTGTCCTCAACCAAGCATTTCCATCTTCATTTTCTATCTTGATTTTAAGCATCTGTCACTCTAGGCTAGATTAAAACTACTTTTTTGTTGTTCCTACTTGTATTATTTAGGGAAAATTTGAAGCAACAATAAAAGAGGCCTCTAATTTCAATGTAAGATAAAAGTGTATTTATCTGACATGTGAATCCAATGCATAGCTTTCAGGAAAGCTCTGTATTTGGGGTCAGTGAGAAACTCAGGACTCTCATGATCTCACAGAGAATTATACTCATTTGCCTAATCAAAGCTGATTCAGCATTATATTTGTGTTTCAGTCCACTGGAAGTAGAAAAAAAAAATCTCATTCTAGAGAAGTTGCCTGTCTTTAAATTAGAGGTGACCTGAAATTTGCATGCTTTATACCTACTCATATCCCATGTGCTTGGCCCTGCAGCCATACCCACCTGCCAGAAAAACTGGGAAATATAAACTGTAACTGGTAGATCGTATGCCCAGGAAGAAGCAGAGAAAGGATTTTAATTGGATAACTGCTATTCTGTCACATTTCAGTTCTTGTCTATACTTCAAGGTACAGCTCAAGTACCATTTCTGCAAGAAAGCTTTTTCTAAATCTTCAACCAAAACCAACAATGCTTATGACTAACAGTTATCTACTGCTGAATGCATGCCAGGAATGAGACTGTGTTCTAGGTTTAATGCTTTACAAACTTCTACAAGATTTTGTCCACATTTCCACACATGAGAAATTATAGCTCATACTGATTAAACAGATTATAGGATTAGGAAGTGTTGAAATCACGATGTCTATTTCTGAGCTCACACAGCTTTTATTCATTCATTCATTCATTCATTCAGTATGTCTCCTTTATGTCATATCATTTGTAATGAGTCTCACTTCCTCCTAGATTGTGAACTTCCTGAGGCCAGACCTGGTTGCTCTTTTAGCCCTCATTGTATCTAGCAAAATACCTTGAATGTGGAAGGCTTCCATTAAATATTTACAAAACAAATAAATTGTCAGCTAAAAAAAGTTCTGAATTCATAGATAATGTATATAAAGGGTCAGTTTGGACTAGGTATCCATGCAGTTGGAAGACTTTAGTATATTTTCTTTATATGAAAATTAGAACAATTATCTTTAGTCACTACCTGTTCAACAGAACTGATATTGTTTATAGTAGATTACATTTACCTTTGTGAAATTCTTGGATATTTTGAAAAAATTTGAATGTGTGAAGCTAAAATATGGTTTTTTAAATGCCAATATTTACTTTCTAGTTTCCTTTTGCTTCTTATCATGTGTTGTATTTATCATTAAATAAGCATTAATTTGTATAAAATCTCTATTTGTGATGGGTAAGAAATGATTAAATAGCTATATTTATTTCCAATTAAACATTTATTAGCATGAGCTGTGGGAGACCAATTAAGTATGTGATATCTATAAAAAAAGCTGAAAAACATTAGCTTTCTATGTTTTATATGATTCATACAGGCCACAAGTCATTTTGAAAAATAATTGACAAAACTAAAATTATTTATAAAATATATTCCAAGTATAGAAATTGAATTAGATATTATTTTCATACTGAGACTTCACTTGGCTTTAGAAATAAAATCATTTTCCTCAGAGTCTATGAAAAAGCTGAGGTAAAATCTCCCACTTTAGAAAACGTATTTTTAATTTGTATTTGAAAACTTGAGTTAGTGTGTGTGTGTGTGTGTGTGTGTGTGTTTGATGTGTTTGGGGGGTGTCAGTGGTTGATAGTGGGGCAATCTTAAATTGCATTGACTATTAAAAAGAACCGTAATACATTCTGAGGGATCTTATAAAAAGAGCTAAAAGGAAAAACAGCTTATTTCAAATATTGGCTTTGTTCACTTTTAAAGCTATGACTTTGAATTTGATACTTAACTTCTCTGAGCCTCCTTCTTTTTCCTTTAAAACAGAGAAAGTACAGTTGAGAATCAGTGAGTCATCAGGTGTTCACTAAGGAAATTGTATATTTAGCAATAAGAAAAAACTACTGAACCTCAAGTTGTAGAAAGGAATATAAGGCAGATACATTAATATTAAATTATGGAACAGATTTTTGTGGGCTTTAGAATTAGACCTGAGATGAGTTCTTGGCCCTTTGTGATTATGTGACCTTAAGCAGTTTCTTCATTTCCATAAGTACCTCTGCCTCTACCAAGTCACTGTCATCTAATTCCTGTCATTCTGCCTCCTAATCAGTGTCCCTGCTTCTGCTATGTGAACAACAACCTTAGCTATCTTTTAAGAATGTAAATGAAATCTTGTAGTGCTCTAATTTAAACTCTTCAGTTTCTTCCCATTACATCTAGAGTAAAATCCATACCCTAGTTTCTGGTCTAAAAACCCTGCAAAATCTAGTCCAGGGCTGTCTCTCCGCTCTTATCAGTTACTCCTTTGTCTCCATCCCTTGTCTTCTTGGTCTCTCTCTCATCTTAGCTCAGATGTCTCTCCTCAAACTTGTCCCTGATTGCTTAATATAAAGCAGCTCTCTTTCCCTGTCTTCTCTTCCACTCCACTATGCCTATGTATTCACAGCACTTACTCTCAGAAATCATCTTATTCATGTATTTGTTTTCATGTCTAATGTTTATCTATTCTCCCCCCAGTAGACTATATGATCCATGAAGCAGGTGGCTGCACATCTGTTTTTGATTCTCTTCTGTTTTGTGTCCTCTTGCCTGGAAAAATGACTCACAGAGGTGCTCAATTAATATAGAATGAAACAATAAATTAACAAATGACTGATAGGCTCTATCTTCAAGTGAATTTTCCCCCCTTACCTATCAACACTTCTTTTAAAATACACTTCATTATTTTGGATAGCTTTAGATATAAAACTATTTAGAACAGTTTTAGATATATTTATTGTTTAGAGCAGCTTCAGACATATCAGAAGATAGTATGAAGCATTCCCATATACCCAGCATCCAGTTTCTTCTATTATTAACTTCTTATTTGTCTGGTATATTACTCACAATATTGAACCTTAATCGATATATCATTACTAACTAAAACCCATATGTTATTCAAATATTTCTAGTTTTTACTAGGAAAATGTCTTTTTTCCATTCTGGGACTCTATACAGGACACCATATTACATTTCATTGCCATGTCTCCTTCAGTTCTTCTTGGCTGTGATAGTTCCTCAGAATTTCCTTGTTTATGATGACTTTGACAGTTTTGAGGAATATTAGTCAGGCATTTTGTAGAATGTTCCTCTACTAGAAATTTTTTTTTGATGTTTTTCTCATGATTAGATCGGGGTTATGGTTTTTCATGAGAAAGACCACAGAATTTAAGTGCATTTTCATCACATCACATCAAGGGTACAAACTGTCAATACATTTTATCACTGTGGATATTGAATCTGATCACCTGGCTGAAGTAGTATTTGTCAGATTTCATCACTATAAAGTTAATCTTTTTCTCTCTCTCTTCCATACTGTTAGATGAAAATCACTATGAGAACACATTGAAAATAAAACCAAGTTGGAGTACCATATCTCGACATTTTCAGCAATAAATTGCAAATGGATTAAAAATATAAATAAAATTTTATTGTAAGAAAATTTAGGTGTCTATTTGTATATTATTTGAGTGAGGAAGATAATCTAAGCAGAAACCCCAGAAATAATGTGCCAGGCACGTGCCAGGTATTTCTTCTAAGTACAATATATATTAGTACATTTAACTTTCAAAAGAACCTATGAAAAATGTCTATTTACTTTTCCATTTTAAAGATAGGAAATTAAGGCACAAATAGGTTAATTAAACTATTTAAGGTTACAGATTTGGTAAGGGACAGAATAAGACTCAAACCTTAGACAGTTTACCTACTAGGCCTGTGTACTTAACCACTGTACAATTTTGCCTCAAGTTGATAGAAAAAAAAAAAGACAAAATATATAAACATGCTTGCTACAGAATAGAAATGTAAGAATGAATATAAGGCCATTCATATAGAAAAGGTGCTCAGGAATGCAAGTAATTAGAGAAATACAAAGTTTAAATCACAAGGAAGTATAATTTTCATAAATCAAATTGACAATAACTAATGCAGTTGATATTATCCTGTTCTGTTGAGAATGTAGAAAAATGGGAATTTTCATGCTTTACTAGTATGAATATGAATGATTAGAATTTTTTTGGTATTTAAAAAATCTATTATAATTAGAAGTGCACATACTCTTAGATATTGCCATTAATATTTAAAACTTTTTTGTTGTGAAATGTTAACACACATACAGAAGAGTATGCAAAAATAAATATAAAGCTTAAAAGTTATTATAAAGCAAACACCTGTCTACTTACCAGGTGAAGAAGTAAATGATTTTCAGAAACCTCTTTTGTAAATCTTTCCAATAAAATACACTTTTCCCCTGCTTTCTCCAATCTCCTAACTTTCCTTTGGTTTTCTTTTCAGTTTTATGCTTTATATAAATGAAATACATAGTATAGTGTATATATTATTCTGTCTCTGAATTAAAATTATGTTCTTGAGATCATCCATATGGTACATATTACTGCAGTTTGTTTGTATTCATTTCCTTAATATAAATACCCACTCTTGGGTCTTCTCAGACTCAACCACACAGACTCACATGATTATGATGGACCACATTAACCACTCACATCGTCACTGAGCAGGTATACAGCACTGGAAACTCAGAATGCCAGCGGAGTGGCGATTGTTCACCTTCCGAGAGTAGTCTCTTAGTAGCCTACACAACAGACAAGAACAGGAGCTAATCTTCTTTGACACCTTTGAATGACTGCTCCTGTGAGGACATGAACTCAGAGACCTGGGTACAAAAGATGCATGGGTTTAGAATCCCCCATCCCAAAGTGGAACCAATAACTTTTTAAAAAACAGATTTGTGGATTCCTGCAAAGAATGTGAACTCTGGGAAGCGAAAAGGCTCTCATTTGGTATTTATAGTTTGTTTGCAGTCTTCCTAGTCCAGATGTAGTATACTAATCAGGTCATTTTTACCATAAGCAATGGTTTCAACAATGGAGCTGACATCCACTTTCATTAGGTTTTCATGAAGATGAAATAAGAAAATTAACCCAAGGTCATATTTGTCTATATAAAAGGAGAGAATGTTTTTGTTCACCCTTTATTCACAGACATACTACACTTTTTTGGTCCATGAGACAGAGAATCAGTTTGATTCCAGATTTTAGTTCTTATGAAAGCATTCTGTTACCTGTCCCCTGCTGTACAGTTTACATATTTCTGTTTGATATCTATCAAAGTGGTGGGGTTGCTAAATCAGTGGTTATGTCTCTTTTTAATCTTGGTAGGTAACACTCAACTGATTACTAATGTGGTTGTACCAACTTACACTGCCAGAAGCAGCTTGTGAGAGTTTCTATTACCTACATCCTCTTCAATTCCTGTTTTTTCCATTTTTTAAATATTAGTTATTCTGGTGGATATGAACCATTTTAAGTGTTAATAGCATCTCATCGTGGTGTTAATTTGTTTTTTTTTCTATTTATTGTGTTCATTATTGTTTCACATATTTATTGGCCACTTGAATTTGTGTGTGTGTGTGTGTGTGTGTCTGTGTGTGAATTGAGTGTGTGTCTGTGTGTGAATTGCCTTTTAAACCTCCTCTTCATGTTCCTGTTGCTTGGAAGTTTTTAAAATATATTCTAGATATAAGCCCTGTATCAGTTATATGTGTTGAAAAAATGTTCAACCACTTGAAGTTTTGTTTTTTCATTCTCTTATGGCATTTTGTAAAAATATATTTAGAAGAAGAGTTAGTAATCAAAATACTTAACTATTGATATAGTGTGGCAATTGATAAATTAGAATAGTACACACTTGCTGAATACCAGGACTTCTTTTTAGATAGCTTGGCCAGAAGTATATAGGAAGTAACAGGAAATGTCAATCAATAAAAGAATTGTAGCGTTTGTTGTTTACATCCATATTGCCACATATTAAGGTCAGTTGACTTGAGAGATGTCTGATAAATTTAATAAGGAAAGCATATTAAAGTGTTGCATACATGAGTCCGTTTATTAAGAAGAGTGCACATAGTTCGGTTTGTGTTTGTAACCATTGTAATTACTTTTGCGTACAGCTATCTCTCCAATAGGACTATGAATTACCCAGGAACAAAATCTGATTTTTACTCACGTTTTCCCCCCTATACCTCACAGAGTAACTAATTCAGTAAGTCCTGAATATAGTAAGATGTTAAAAATATTTTATTCTTTCAGATCAGTCTTAATAACATGACTCCCAACAATTATTTGACTACACAAATAAACAACTCATTGATTCTACTACCTATTTACTATTCCTCTGATGTCACTTTTGATCCCATGCCCATTCTGTGGTACATTATTATAATCACTCTACTCATTCTTTTGCAGACACTCTCAAGTAATTTGTCTCAATTATCTTTGAAATACTGTGTACTCTCTCTACACTTTCCCCACGAGACCTTTCTATTTATAAGACTTAAATACCTTATGTATGTTATTGACTCAAACATTTATGTATCTAACCTGTACCCCTTTCCTGAAATTAAAGTCATATATTCAACTGTATACTCTACATCTCCTCTTGGATGGGCATGGGCATCTCAGACATCACATGTCCAGTAATGAACTTATTCTCTACCTTTACCCCAAATCTGTTCCTGTAGCAATCTTCTCCATCTCAGTAAATAATAATTCCATCTTTCCAGTTACTCGAGTTAGTCATAACTCCTTTTTTGTCTCACACTTAATTTCTAATTCAGGGGTAACCTGGTTGGAGCTAATGTCAAAATATATACATTATTCAAACTCTTCTTTCTACTCACATTGCTATAACTCCAATCCAAGCCACCATTACCTCTCATCTAAGTATATGTTTGTTCCCTCCCTTGTTACATCCTACCTCCCCACATTCTAACTCTCAAAATGGTATCAGAATGATTCTTAAATTAAATTAAATCATGCCACTTCTCTTATCAAAATCTTGTAATAGCTCCCCATTTCATCCACAGTTAATTTGGCTACTTGTCACCTCTCTGACCTTACCACATACATCTTTCTTCCCCTGATCACTTTACTCCAGCCACAGTTGAACTGATTCCACTTACATGTAGGGAAAAGGGTTTAGTTTAAATTGAACCAACACTGATATATGTGAAGAGATAAATCTGTCTTTAACATAATTGAAGCTGTACTGGATCTCACCTGTAAAGGCATACACCAATCAGATTTCTGGCAACCACCTCAGAAACTATTTTTCAGAGGCTACAAAGTTATTTGACATGAGAATTATGTTTCTCAATCCAAGTATGATAAAATCAATCTAGGAGGCATATATATATATATATATATATATATATATATATATACACATATATATATATATACATATATATGTATATATATATGTATATATATATATATGTATATATATATATATATAACTGATTTCTTTTTTATGTGAAACATTTTTATAAGGTAAAGTAACTTTTTTAAGAATAGGTGTATTTAGCCAATGAAAGTTGATTAATTAAAATTTGGAAATGATAGCCGTAAGTATTAACATTTGTTCATTTATTCAGGCTACCATTTTCAATCACAGAAGAATTCATCTTGAGATTCAACCAAACAGAAGATCCAAAAGAGAAGGAAGAATTGTTAGACCTAGCTAGAAAAAACATTCTCAGGTGTAAGGTAATGGTATACTATTTGATTTACTTAGTATATGAACTCTCTCTTCTAGTTGGTGGACTTTGAAAACATAATAAAGGATCATTCAAACAAACAAACAAACAATTAGTATATTTTTGTTTGCCTCTTTCATGTTGCCCCATAACAGAGAAAATTGGGTCTCAAGACTTTAGGCACCGGGAAGCATGTGCATCTTCCTACTGCATGGACTGAAGTAACATATCTGGCTCAATGCAAAGGAGACATACAAGATGGTATGTGCTCTAACTAAACTCTTCTTAGTTACCTGAAGTGTTTTCTAGATTAGCAGTAAAGGCATAATTTTAGAACTTTAGCATTTATAAATTGTTCAGAATCTAAGAAAAACTTGCCTTTCTATATCAAAATACCTGATAACGTTCATGATGAAAATTCCTTTTGTAATTTTGAACTTAAAATTTGACTCCTCAACTTTTTAATTACAAAATTGTTTTAAAATCTTGCTCAGTATAGTCTTTATTGCTTTTTTTCCAAAAGTAACTTTAATTAAAAAGTAATACAAAGTGTCATTTAGTGATTTTCAATTACAATATGCACTGTACTTTAGAAAAACTTATTTCTGCATTTTATAATTCTTACTTATTAACCAAACAGCCATTTGCTCTTCACTTATTTTAAAGTCTTTTTACTCATTACCCTTTCATTTATCATTTCTAACTGATATGTCTCTTTTCAAAGTACCTTCCAACCAATCTTAAAAAGAAATTAAAAATCATTATTTCTAAGGAGGTAAAACTCCTTCCCTCATTATCCTAAATTTTATGTGTATGCATTTTAAAACAAATCTTAGAATGTTAAGTATCCGAGGCCAGAGAGTATTACCTCACGTACATTGGTTTTTGCTGTGTTGTCTGAGAGCTCTAAAGCAACAGGAAGAGTAAGAACCATTGTGTATTTAACTTGCCTGTATGGCACTGTGTCACAGTGCCATCCACAGCCTGACTTCTACTAAATGTTTAAATGATATGGAAATAAACACTCTTAGCTTACAAGCAACCAGCCACCACTTTTTCTTCTTTGTCAATTTGCTCTAGGTCCTTAATTCTATATTCTTCCTCATTCAGTTCCACTGAATCTTGCTTCCTCTGCTTTAATTTTCTAGTCTTCCACTCTTCTCTTTTATAGAACTTGTCTTTAGCATCGTCTTTTGCCATCCAGTTCTGTCTTATTTCCTACACCATTATGTATATGGCCTGGTGAACTTTTTTTGTGCTATCTGGAGCAGGTGGAGCTCCTTGAGCACTTCTCTCTCTCTCTCTCTCTCTCTCTCTCTCTCTCTCTCTCTCTCTCTCTCCCCCCCTATCACCCCTCCCTGCCCCCGACCCCCAAATCTGGGTGACTTCAGAGTAGTTGGAGTTCCTCCATGGCAGCTTAAGGTTCCAAAGCTAGGATCTTGATAAAAAGATCCAGGTGGCAGCTGTTGCTTTTCTGATCTATCCTTGGAAGTCATGCAGTGTCATATCTGCCACATTCTGTTGGTTGAAGCAGTCACAAGATCTGATCAAGTTTAAGGGGAAGGGAGAATAGACTTCACCTCTTGATTGTGTGGGGGTTGTCGTCAAAGGATTTCTAAATATTTAAAAACTATAATCTGGTTTTGGTGACTGAGTAAACATATAATTGCAAGACTTAATTGTTGCATGTAGAAAAACAGCACATCCTTTATAAATCATAGAGGTTCTACTTTCTGATATTTCAGAGGCTTTAAATATACTTTATGCTTCCATGGACCATGCTTCCTTTGATTATGATCATCTACCTGCCTTATTTTTTGTTGCGGAATCAATTTTATACCGACTCTGTTGTGATGCATTTCTAAAGACATACTTATATTCAGTTGAAATAAAGCTGTTAAAGGTATGTTTTAAAATATTTTAATGTGTTTTAATTGCTGCATATAGTATGTATAGTCATATGACATCTGTTTTAGAATTTAAAAAGTCCACTTGGTTTTATTATAGAATATTCTCCTGTTTGGCAGTTTATTTTAATCTTTTCTAAATGTGGGTTGTACATTATTGCACGATACCCAAATGGAGATAGTTTGAGAAAATATACCACCAACTATGTCAGAAAATAAGGTTTAATTACAAAATCAAGTTTATCCTTGTGCTAGGGTATACCTAACTTTTCTCCTCTCTATTTTAAGGATTTTAAAATACTATTTTCTATTTTAAAATGCTGACAGATAACCCCAAATGCTTTCCCAATTTGAGAAGAAAATTGTTCTCTCAGTATTTGAAGTCATTTTAGAGCTATAAAATGGGAAATTATCTACAGGTAGCTCATGTTCTATCAGGTTCTGACCAGAATGTCATGTGGTTCTATTTCCTGTGATAATTATGACTGCCTGCAAAAAATTATTAGTCAAAGGAATTTAGCTTAACTAGTGGGTTTATGGTTTAATTGCAAAGAAAGAAAGAAAAAAGGCCAGAAGAGAAGAGATGGAAAGAGAAGTAAAGAAAATCGGTAAAGAATAAAGGAAGGAAAGATGGGAGAGCAGAGGGAGAGGACTTGATAAGCAGTGATTTAGTCTAGAAGGTAAAGCTTGAGTTGTCAAACTACAGAAAGAATATGTACGCAAATGAGACATGAGGCAAGATGCACAGAAAGTCCCATATTTCCTTAGAGGTATAGAAAGATAGAATTTTTTTTTTCAGTGAAAATCTAGCCTTTCAGAATATTATAAATGAAAGTTTTAAAAACTACGTTTTCAAACATAACTAACTAGAGATATCCTCTGAGCCAGGTGAAACTCATAACCAAATTGGAATATAACAAACAGTGATTATTCAAACTGATATGCTTTTCATGTTTTTTTTTAATTTTCCCACCTTAAATTTTTAAACAGTAATATTTATTTCAATATCTAACTATAATCCCTTGCAAAAATCCTAAATTTTCTTCTGATTAATTTTCATTTCAATCTCTTAGAGAAGCACAGTGCTATATCAAAGTAGTGTATATGAGCAGATATCACACACATGCCTTATAAAAATTTTATTTTTATTTATTTTTTAAGTCTACAAATGGTGCACATTTATAATTTATGGATACAATTACAAATATTGATGAGGCATTCTCAGAATTTATTTTACCAATAGAGTTTGTGATAAAAATATATGGAAAATCACTGTTATAATATAAATTTCCTGACTTTTGGTACAATACATTCAGTCATGGATTCAAAGTCTAGTAGAATTCAAAGCAGATATTAGACTTATTTGCTTAATAGTTGTGGGTGAATCACTGATACTTGATAGAATCATTTTTAGAATTTTATTATTTATTTTTTTTACATGTAGCTCAAATAATCCCCTGCATTGTTGTCATGCAGATTTGGATACGCATATGTCTTGATACTTATATACTGGTAGTTATTATTATTATTTGGTTCTTCTCCATAAATTTATGATTTAGCAATTTAGGCACTTGTGTACTACTTATTTCTATACTCTAGGGGTTTTTTTGTCATATTTGTGAAATCTTGCATATCATTTGATTTTGAAGGTAGTCCATTTTCTGTAGTCTATGTAAAAAAAAACTGTTTCAGCTATACATGTATTTTAAACTTCACAGAAGTAAGTTAATACAGAGTTTATGTAGTAATGACTTTTTTTTCATGTGAGATTGAGGATCTTAGTACAGGCAGAATATTTCTCAAAAATATCTAAAGCAATGTTTTTCAAACGTTTTGACTGAACCCCCTAGTGAAATATCTTTTGCATTGCAATCCAGTACTCATATTAGTACACATTTATTTATATAGTGAAACAAGGAACTGTGTAATGTACTATGAGATTTTCTCTTCTCTTCCATTTTATTTAAAATCCCCTCTCAATTGATTTCATGACTCACTTAAAGGGCATGACTTGCAATTTGAAAAATACTCCTCTAAAGGACATAGAACAAAATATATTCAGTGTTGGTCATTATATGTAATGTAGAGATGATTTATAAAAGTTTTTTTTTTTGGCCAAACCAGTATTTCAACCTTGATATAAAACGTTTTAAAATTATTTCAAAAGCACATAATCTCAAGAGTTGGAAATTGTTTCATCAAAAGCAAATATAATAAGAAAATAGTTTATTTTCCTTATGGTTTTTAAACATTTATTGATGCAACACAAAAATGCTTTTTTCTTTCTCTTTTGACAGATTGGCTATTTGGTCTTCTTACGACTTTTTATTTATTTCCTGCATGGTCACCTAGAATGTTTTAAACAACATTTACTTAGGCTTCAACCATATTTGTACGGTAGACTATCCTTTTTTTTCTACACTTATAAATGTTTAATGTTATATTTTGAGAAACTCAGACTATCACTATAAAGAGCATAAGCTGTATTTCATTTTTTATGAAAAATAATAGGTATAGTATTGAAGAGCACAGCTTCTGAACCAAATTGTATGGATTTTACTTTTTAACTGTCCTACTTAATTAGGTCTATGACCTTGACCAACTAATTTTCCTCATCTGTAATAGTATCTACCTCTCTGGATTTAATAGAGTTAAATTCATATTTTAGTTAGGTAAACTGGTGGCAATGAAAATGCTGGACTGGAGTAAGGAAAGAGTAGGAGCAAGAGGTCAATTTACTATGATATTTGTATAGGCAAAAGATGTTAAATACATGAACTATTAAAATGAGACCAGGATGGAATAAAATAGCTTTGAAAATGTTTAGGAGAGAAAAGACACTGCACTTGGTGATCTATTGGATCTAATCTCTATATAAGAGAAAGTGAGGAATTCAGAAGAAATCTTAAGTTTTACATATGGATTAATTGGGTCAAAATAATGGTGCTCTAAACTGAGAAAATTTTGGAGAAACATCGGGCATGTTGAATTTAAAGGTTACTCAGGTATAGATACTTAGCAAGCAGTTAGAAACATAGTTTTGGAACTAGGGAAATAAATAAAGCCCGGGATTCAATTATTTCATTGATATTAATATGAATAATTTGACAGTCATACATATTAACATGGCTGAGATGACCTGGGATGTGGTGGTGAGTATAAATTAATTCTAGGAATAGAATCTTGGGAAACATAAGCATTTAATAGACTATCAGAATAATAAACATCAATAAAGGAAAGTTAAGGGAAATAGGAGGGAGTGATGACATAGAAATAAAAAAAAGGAATTCAAGAAGATCAACATCATCAACAGCTGTAGAAATATTAAAGAGTAGGAGGTCTGAAGTGATGATGGGTTTCTTTGATCAGAAAGTCACTGCTGATCTTAAGAGCATCCTGAGTGGAGAGGTAAAAACAAACTTCAGAGTGAAAGGAAAGTTTAAGCATAAGACAGAGATAGCAACTATTTTAAAAATCTTAGCTATACAAAGAAGAAATATGTCAATAGTTTAGATGAAAAAACGAGAAGATTAGTTTATTGTAGAATAAGAGATGAAGAGACTCAAGATACAAAAAAAGGGAATAGTGTTTGATGGAAAAAATCATGGAGGAGGGACTAAAAGGTAGAAATGTTTTGGAGAATGACCAACATGTACCACTACTACAAGTTATGACAGGGTGTAAAACCAAGACAAGGCTGTAGACTGGCAGAATAAGAATTCATGTCTATCATATCACTTGTTTTGATTTTATCATTACATTATAAATCCTTTCTTTAACTCCTCACTGTGTTCAGCATAGTGATTCATCAAATATTTAGATGATGATGGCAAATAAATATTAAAAATTATTTGAATAAAACCTGAAGTTCTCACATTAGCCTGTTATTGTGGATATGTCCCAAGAAAACCAACATCTTTGTTTCACATAAGGATAAAATTCCCAGATTTCTCTCTTTTATCAAATACTGTAAAATAGAGCCTTACTTAGGCTACATCTCTATCTTCAGCAACAGGCTAATTCCTATCTGAGGCAATTAACAGTCTCTATCTATCCATATATCCATCCAGTAGAATATTGGTTATTATTAATTTTTCCACTGTGTCACTAGACTAAAACTCAGAGATTTTTAAGTTTATAAATAGAACAGTATAAAGATGGTATATAGTATGATATAAATAGTATATACTATGATATATACTATGATGTAAATATCATAATCTTATGTTAAATGACATAATTGGCACTATATTTAAAATACATACGTTTAAAGATTAATAAGAACATCTTGAAAAGGAATAAAAAGGAAGAATATTGGGTTGAAAGCAATGACATTGATTTGTTTGCAGGATTACAATTTTAAAGTATCCATTATTAATATAGTATCTCTTATAACTTTATTTATTTTCAGCTGAAAGTTTCTAAGCATTGTTGTGCTGTAACTATACTTAATTGGGCACTCAACCATTATGCAACTGCTGCTCTGAATAATACAAACTCTTACGTATGAATTATTTACCTTGTAGTTTTCTATTACACCAGTAGGTGTCATACATAACATAATAAACCTTGAATACATGGGAAACTGTACAATAGTTTCAGCATCAAAGTACTGAATTTAATTATAGTTTAATAACTAAGACAAATGAACACTATTCAAGCTATTAATGAAATATTTCTCTCAAATTTTTATTTTCACAAAAGCACTTTCTTTCTCTGGAGAATCATATTACAAGTATCCAAACATCTTTTCAAATGTACAAATTATTCTGAAAACCATGGAAATTATATGTAAAAGAGAGTTATTTTCTGGATCAGTTTTTAGCCCTGTGGAAAACAAGGAACAAAATAAGAACAGAGATTCTGACATGGTGAGTATATCTCAGTGCGTGATGAATCAGATAAGATTGCTATGATTAAATAATTGTACTTGCCAATTCAGTAAGCATTGCAGAAGATGATTTTAGTTTTAGGGAGGAGTGAACCGCAAAGACACTAAATTTATGCATCCATACACACATTTCCTGGGCAGTAGTTAGTTAATAGGATCAGTAGCAGGCATCAATATGCATCGCTACTACTTTAAATAGAGTAATGCCATAATACAGTCTTTCTTATAGAGTCCATCTTGGCTATTTAATTGAAAATTGCGACATAATTCAGTTTGAGTTATAAATGAATATTTTAAGATATTACACTTTTATTAAAAGAAAATTGTGTAAAGTGCAGGCTATTAATAAAAGCAGGTGTAACATTTTTATGCTTCAATAATTCATATGTAATAACATTGAACATGCTATTAAAATCACTGAAAAAATTTGAATGTTTCAAAATTAAAGAATTAAAATAATCCCTTATTTATGAAAAACTTCTTTTCAATTTCTTACTTAGATATTAATAATTAATATTATAGAAAACTTGCTATCAATTCTATAATACATGTAATAAATTATTATGCAAATGTATTATGTAAACAGAAACACAGTGATTCATATAATTGTTTATATACCTTATACACTGATGTTCTTCAAAATATCAACTTCAATCTCTAAGGTTCATAATGTTTTATTTCCTTTTCTCACATATATTCCAAAAAAAAAGGAGTGAACTCTTTGAAACTTTGATTCATTTACTATTTTATTTTTGTCATATTTATTTATTATTTTATAGTTTATAAATAGAAAATTTGTTTTTCTAATTTTTTAAAAAGAAAAAATACTTTTAACATAACAAGTAGAAACAACTAAGGATAATGAAAGAAGATTATCTTTTTAAATAATTATATCTATGAGCTAGTTGCCTTACAGTTTTTTCACATTTCTTTTGAGCCCTTTCTAAGACTAACTCAAATTTAAATATATAAAGAAAAACATTTAACCACATCTATTTTTAATCTTTCTAGGTTTTAGTATATCTCTTTGACTTATTACTTGGTGAACCATTTATATAAAGAATGACAATTTTGAGTAATTTGAACCTTGTGGTTATAATTACTAATGAACGCAAATTGCTTTATGTGTAAAAGGGATCTTGTTTTCAAGTTTTAAAATGTTATAATGATAAATATATAATCTAAAATACTGAGCAACAGAAAAGAGTACTGGTCATGAATAGGAAAGATCTGCTTTCCAGATCACCAACTGGCTGTGTGATCTAGAAGGGTCGGTTAAACTCTCCAAATCCCCATTTGCTTATCTTTAAAAAGACATCACTTCACATTGTAGGGTATAAAAATATAGAATTAGTATGTCATACACCTGGAACTAATATACTAATATAATATTATATACCAACTATATTTAAAAATGATATATACAATTTTCTTAACCATCTCTGAGTTGCTTATTATAAACATTACTTTTGAGACATGTTACTTATGAAGTAAAGCTGATTTTTATTACTGACCTTCCAAAAAAAAGGCATTGCCATCGCTGGCACCATAATCATCATCATCATATTTGCCCTCATTAATCTACAGGATTGTTGTGAAGATTACAAAACAGCATGTACCTCGGAAATTATTAAATGCCACACAAATGTAAATAATGATTATTGAAAATATATTTAGGAACTCACTTTAACTTAGGCAGATAAATATAATAACTTTCATCTAAGGACAAGATGATGCTGACTAAATGCTTGTGCTCAACTGTGTAGTTAATTATGCTTACCTTAATGTAGTAGTTTTGCCTTTAAACAAATAAGATTCTGTGAAACCTTTATGACATAAGTATTCTGGTTATGAGACAGGCAATGTTCAATGCTGATTCTATTTCTTTTTAAGAATCGGTCTTTTTGTCACTCTTGGTGCGTCCACAGCAAGAAAATGGAAGCTTACAGTTGGTTGTAGAGCCTGGTGTGAACTGGAAGGGGCAAAAATGTTGACACATGAAAAGAATGTATCTCCTTAGAGTCAGACAAGCCACTAAGTTTCTGTGCCTTTTCCCACTTTTTAGAACTAAGGGCATAGTTTAAATCTTTTCTAAATTCTACATCAGCTATGATTCTGAGAAGGAATTATAACAGATTTTAGCTTATCAGATATATTGCTCTCCTTGTTCTCCTCCAGTTACTCCATAATATAAAGAATATACAAAGCAGTGCTGCTAAAATTGCTTCTTGAGCTAACTGATTCAGTGCTTGATTGCATGTTTTTATGTTGTTCTCCAGTTTCAGCCCAATTTCTCCAGTAGTAATTTAAGCTAGCCTCTCCAGTTCAGCTGAGTATTTATCCATGTAATACCTTCTCTCTCACCTCTGGGAGAAGAGCAGGTAAAAAAGAGAGAGATAGGAATGTAAAAGATACATTTGTATTCATTCTCCCTTCTTTCTTATTAGTATGTTATAATAGAGGATTGTGGATTTATACCTATAGCCCTTATCCTCCAATAATGCTAAAAGGTCCATGATGGTATATTTTGGCCACTGTAAACTATTTTATTTTTAATATACTTATAAGCATTGGAATACAAGCACAATTATTTAATTTGTTTCAAAGTGTTGCTATAAAGGTGCTGAAAATAATAAGAACTCTGTAGGACATACACATTAGTATACACACAAAATAGGTGCTGGTTCTATTTAAGAATAGAACATTTCCTTTCTCTGCTGCTGGAACCCATTTCTCATTTTAAGCTGATCCAGACACAGGGTTTCCATTGACTTTGACAAATGGTACACTTTAATTAGCTCTGTGGGTTGCAGGGCCAGATTCCTGGGTTGAGTTTTCCACTCTGTACTTCGCTCACTAGCAAAGCTGAAATTGTTAAGCATATTTGTCACATGATAATAACATAGTTCTTTGGAGAAGGTAGATTCAAACTCAACTAAAATGCTATAGACCCTTTACAGAATAGTTGCAGCTATCCTAAACTACAATGGTTTTCTGAAAACTAGGAAACACATGGAGTTTACATTTAAAGGTGATTAGCAATTTCATCCTCTGATGCTTTAAATACTTGGTAAACCAAAGGCATTATCTAAATTTTGGACATTTTGTGCTGTACTATAATTGTAAATGGTTACTAGGAATTGGGTTAGACTGAGATACAGGTTCTTTAAAATTAGGAACATTATTCTATGCTTCATGTCCTGCTATCCAAATAAGACATTTATAAGACATTTGAAAACCCTCTCATGACAATGTCAACCATCCTCAAAATGACCGAAAACATGAATAAAACTCAAAAAGCTGTCCCTGAGCAGCCAAAATAGAGCCCGTACTTTAAACCTCATTTCTGTTATAAAAGAGAGCTTAGTCAGACAGAGCTTGTGTTCTCAAATTTGCATAAAATTCAAGCTGATGTGGTTATCTGAATTCTTAGCCAATAGAAGATTAATAACGCTTTTGTAGGTGGGCCTCTCAAAGTAGGCATTGTATGAGCTGATACTGATAGCCCACAGGAGGAGATAATTGAGGATGTGACTGTTGATTAACCCACAAGCTAGCCCTGGGCACCTGACAGATCTTTACCCTACTCTGTCCTTGGAATTTGTGTCCTGCTCACCATTTCCACAGTGGGAGCCATTAAAAAGGACACAACCTTGAGAGAGCAATGTGTTGTTGTGACCATCTGAATGATATACGTGACTGACCCTGGTTAAGGCCTCTATATAAACTTCAAGATTCTGGCAAGCAGGTGTGGGAATCTAATTTCAAGACAAGCCTCATACCATCTGTGGTAAAAAAGATCTCTCTCAACTTTTAAAAAAATTTCCAAACTGTCACAAACTGATAATTTTATAAACTATAATAATAATGATTTACTAAAAATAAAAAAATACATAAAAATGCAAGCATTAATTTTTTATTAAACTGAAAAATACATAAAATTAACTCAGTCAAATTGTTATAAAAGTTTCTCAATATATATTCTTTATTTCTGTGCTATAGTTAAGTTTGCAGAGGGCATATATCTGCCAGCCACCCCTTAAGTGGGACCAATGTAATACAAGGCAAATAACTCTACACCATCTAATTGCTTTGGTCTGTTATGCTGATGATGTACATAATTGTATTAAATAGAATAATTACCATTATTATATAAATTTATTCAAGTTCAGCAAATATATTTTTCTTCTGACAAAGGGGAAGAGATTTTATAAAAATTACTATGTAAATGTTTGAAATATATAAAGTGCATGAAGATAAGTGATAAGCCTCACTTACCAGGAAAATTTGCAGGTGTGGCGGGTTCATTTGCTCTCAATGCCAATGGACATCTGTGAAAGTCCACCAGGAACACATGCAGTTAAACTGAGCAGACTTATCATTTGTTGCAGAGAGAACACATGTCCAAGGAACCACCAGAGGGGTTTAGAAGAATGAGTCTATTATAGGATATGAACTTTGAGTGATTTGAGGAGGCTCTAAAGAAGCAGGGGTTCTCTCTAAATTTGATGCTGTCAGAATGTAGAGGCAATTCTATGATTGGGTATTTTTGTAGATGTCACAGTGATGACTTTTTGTCTCTGCTTAGAAAAAATGATCAAATGGCTTTGTTCGTTTATTTATCATGGTCTCAGAAATATTGCCTGAGGTTGATATTCAATGAGTTTATATCCAACAAACCTGGTTGTGAGTGTCAGAGCAGCTTGTAATAATACTGATGTCAGATCAGTTTCAGACATCAAAGGCTGCTTTTTTTCTTTCTCAATGATGAGTAAAAATGGCATCATATAAAACTGAAAATAAAATTTAAATCTTGCTCATGGTTCAAATCTTGGTCTTTTCTTTGCCACACGCTTTTGGGAATTTTCTCTGGCGATGGTGCATAAGTTTGTTAATAAGAATTTTTGACCTAGCTGAATACCCTATGTAGCCATGCAGTATACATTATTTATTTTTTTTAAAGAAGGTCGATTGCTTTAATTAGTCAAGCCAACCACAAGTTTCAAAATATATCTACTTAGATATTTATTTTGAATAAGCTTGCAACATAAGGCTGTCGCATCCATGCGAAGACATCTAGAGCAATTTGAGAAAATAATTTCATTTTTATGGGTTCCATTTTTGGGTGGGCTCAACCGTGAAGCAGAAAATTGAGTTATTTGGATAGAATATGTGTATTTACTGAAGTCAGTACATCTCAGTCTGATATCTTACATTATTTTAGAATAAAAGTTTTCTATGGAATATTCTAACATTCTAAACAATGACTTATTTCCATTTGCTTTTCTGAATAATTGTTCCCCAGAGTCAGTAGACTTTATCTTACTATGCCTTTATCTCCAGTGACTGAGTTCCTGACATAAAGCAGATTAATACACACCTGTGGAACCTAACAAATTTACTAAAAACTTAAAATATTTTATTTTAAATTTAATTATGTACTTTAAGCTGTATATCTTGAGTACTCAACATGAAAATTATTGTTAAATTGTAGTCCTGATGTCTTATATAACAAATGAGAATTATAAAGTTCTTTAGATAAAGTCTCTTTAATCTTTAAGTGTTTCTTTTGAGCATAAAAGAGACACCAGCTAAGTTAGCAATGCGAATATATATCATAGGATATGTATTTGAATCTTTACTGTTGGGAAAAATTTAATTAGAGTGCTATGTTATCATCATCTAACAATAAAATTAGTTTCCTTTTTACCAATTACTTCGCTAAACCAATTAAATCTATAAAACTGTTAGGAAGCACTCTAAGAAAAAACAAACTAATAACAGCCCATTTGTGTTCTGAATTTGGAGGCTTTTAAAATATTTAGCAGACATTGACCATGTCCAGCTTTGCATGTATTTTGGTCCTTAAAGTGGAAATCCACGTTTTAAAACCTAATTTGCTGTTTGACCATTGTTCAAATTTTCCTCTGTCCCCTCCTCCTTGAATGTCACAGAGAACTAAGTCATATGGAGTCTAAGAGCATAATTGTGTCTAGTAGTTGTTTCTTGAAGAATACAGGATTTTTGTCATTGTAAAACTGATCGATGTCTTCGAACACCAGGGACCTCTGTGAAAATATATTAAGATCTTATGTTCAAATTAACTTACAAAATATATATACTTACAAAAATATATTTGAGTAAATTGCTCCACTTAGTGAAACATGAAGTGTAAGAAAAAATGCATTTTCATTCATATATTTGAAATTTATTTTTTATGTTTATTCAAGTTAAAGAATTCTTTCCCAGACATATTTTAATTCCAGGACCATTTGCAATTTAATCAGGAAGGATATGAAATTAACCACCTGCTCTGGCACTGTGTTGCTGCTTGGACTTGTGTTCAGAAGAATAGTCCTCAGTTGCATAAAGTGCTTGAACATCTCGTCTTTTATAAAACACAACTTCAAAAGAAATGCTGGTAAGACGAATTCTAAAAACTCAAAATAACTCATTGAGAAACCTTTGTGTTTAAATGTTAAGTAACCTTTGTACTTAAATGTTAATCACTCCTTAGCCGACTATAAAAAATAAAAATGTATAATCTCACTTCCAAAGGCAAGGGCAATTTATATATTTTTGTATTAGTTCATTTTATCAATAAATTGTTTCTGTTTTTTTTTTTTTGGCTAGATGAACAAGCATGTATTACACACTTTGTCTTTATTAAATGAAATTTATTATTGGTAAATTCATTACCATATTAAAAACATTTTTTATTTTTTCTAAGTTGTTAAACAATGATAATGAAGTAGTTTATTTTCTTAAAGGAAATATACTAAGATTCTATTTCTTTCTGCCTTACTTGTAATGCCTAACAAAAATGAATCTTGACGGATAAGTGTTAGTTTCCTCCTGTATATATGTTAAATTGAGAAAGGAACAAGAAGTCTTAAATTACTACAAAAGAGGGCATGTGTTCAATGGAGAAAGAAAAAATTTAAAGGAGTATTTCTGAGGAAACTGATCATAGATATCCTTTTCCAATATTTGAAGACGATCAGAATTTTGAATTTCTTTTCTAATGTTAATAATAATCTGCTATGCCATATCAAGTTTCAAATTCAATTGTCATGAAATTTTTTCTAAATTAGTTCAGTTTTTAAGCCTCTGGCAGCCTACTCTGCACCAATGATCTTTCTATATGCAAATTATAAGAATCCGTAGCATTTCTTATATTTGAAAGCTGTTTCATTTGGAAGTTTTGGGGATTCTATCTAGATAAGCAAAGAAAGATTTTTAGAGGATGGCTTAGAGTTTGCCTAATTTCCTAGAAATAGCCTAGTTTAGAAGAGAGTTTATCAAGAACTTCTTTTGTCTCACTGTCTAATGAAAGCAACCTGCTCAGTGTTTCAGTTAACAAAGCTCATGGTTCTTTTATATTTTAACAATAAGGGTAGTATCTTTAAATAGAAAAATCACAATGCAAATAGAACATATCTCTTATATCAATAGTACAGAATATTATTTTAATAAGCATATATTCACATAGAACTGCTAAATACAAGAAAAGTTAGAGTTTTATTGGTGCAAATTAGGCTGTTTTGAAAAATATGGAGATTCTTTCAGACCAGTCTTATTATAGAAAATAAGTTGTAGGGGATTCAGACATACAATTTAATTTTCAAAAGTGTTGTAGAGTTTTTGGTATGTTCATTGGTCATAGCCATAAGGAATTGGTGGTCTCGCGAACCTGAAAAATGAGGATGCAGATACAAAGGGAGAGGTAGAGCGATATGATTTATAAAAGTGCAGAGTTACAGTCCTTTTGCAAGAGGGGGTACCCAAAAGTGGGATGCCCCCTCTCCACATGTTGTCCAGGCTCTCAATGTCTCTCAGTGTCTCAATGTCTCAAAGAATTGAACAATACACAGTAATACAGCAGAAAAGAATAGCTTTATTGGAAGGGAAAGTGAAGCAACAATACACTTCCAGACCTGGAAGCAGCCTGAGCAAGAGAAGGGTGGCTCAAAGGCTCAAGAGCTCAGAGGCAAAGCCTTTGGGGTTTTTATACCTATTTGCTTGGGTGGTTACTTTTCTTAGAGGAGTGGGCTTTCTTGATGGACAACTAAGACTGACAGGACTCAGTAATTCATTGTTTGTCTTCAGCGCATGTTCGTTGCCAGAATTCAGTCTGTTATAATGATATTAATCAAATTCCAGGCAAATGTGTTATACTATGATGGCATAATGAGGCTCAGGTGAGTTGAAGTTGTTATGGTTTCATTGTGCAAGCAACTATCTTAAACTAATACCCAATTTTCTGCTTACTTGTTTCCTTGTATGAATTACCTTTAGCCTAAAAATGCCTTTTGGCTTGCTTAATTGTGGGTGGACTGGGGCAGATCCTTTCTAGGATAGGATGACCTCAGCATTTTGCAGATAGACCCAAAACCCTTCTTTCTAACTTTCCTGCCTAACCCTTTTCCAAGAGCTATGAACTCCTTCTTATTAGTATGGCTGTTGAGGGGCAGGAGGTCTCTTCTTCTGTGCTTCCTGCTGAGGAGGGTTGTAGTCCCTACCTATTGGGATTTCATGGAGCTCTTTCCCTCTCTGCCTCAGTCAGAATGGGATCTTGGGTATATCGCCAAAATGCTGCTTCTGTCCCTAGATAAGGAAAAAAGAAGATACAAGCTTGTTATTTAAATCATATATCTATTAATTTTCTATTATTGATTTGCCAATTAAGTGAGTGAAGGAAAAAAGGCTTGTTTAATATATTTCATAAAGAATAAAAAGCCTTTGGGCTAAAAGTACTCCCCTCCCTTTGGACTCTAAGGGCCTTGCCTGACCTAAAGCCATTTCTGTTTACAGTGGACAGATGATCCATATCAATAGCCAGAAGACCTGAGTCACCAGTTTCAGGGTAATTATCTTGAGGAAGAAGGTCTTTTTCAAAGAAAGGAAAAAAGGAAAAAGACTTAACTGTGTATACTTAAAAAAAATTAAAAGTTCTATAAGTATATTTTGTAAATGAATGACTGCCCACATCAAAAGGACAACTAGAGCCACTTTAGCTCTTGGAAGACTCTAACTTGATTTTAAAAATAACAGAAATCATATTTTAACATATAAAAATAAATATGGCATGACTTTGCCAAATTTATTTTCAAAGTTTTCTAATAATTACCAGAGGTTTAAATAAGTGCTGAGATAGTAAAAATGGGTGATTAAGAATATCTGATTCTGAAAATCAAAGAATTGTTTCTTTAGCCAATTTTTAGTTTTACTGTATTGCATCAACATTGATCTAATTTAATTTGTTAATAATTTGTCTTTAAGATAGTTATTTTTTATGCTTAGTATTTTATAGATTTGGACATGTTGGAGATAACACATTTTTTTTTTTTTTTACCTTATGAAGGAAAACACTGAGGCCATGTTTATTAGGCTTACTAGTGTCTAGAGCCAGATTTTAGAAGCCCCAATATAGCACTCTTCTTATTACATCATCCAACTATCATTCTGGCTGTATTTTTAAGGAAATAAGTGCTTTGATGCACCTTGTCACAGAATCAGAACTTCTCTTTTCTGAGGTGAGGGGTATTGTGGAAATCTATTGAGGGAAGAGATGACAGTGTTTAGACAATGCTGAATGAACAGAGGGGTAAATTGAAAAAATGGTGAAGCATAGTGACTGCTTATAATAAATAGGAAAAGATAATTATTTTAAAAAGCACTGCCAGATAGTTTTGATTTTATTTCTTATATTAAAAAAATGGTTTAATATTCTTTTTTAGAAAAGAAGAGATGACTCTAGTCAACAAAACAACCCACCAACATTAAAAGAATAATGTTTTTTTCAAGTTAATAATTTCACTAACTTTTCTCTTAGTCAAATTTTAAGTTAGTTATAATGGTAATATTATACCACAATTTCAAAAAATTAACTTTTCTTTTTACAAAGTATTTAAGTTATTTATGTAACAACCTATACAACTTTTAAGATTTTTTTTAGATAAAACAAACTGCAATGTAATTATCAAAACCAAACAAGAAATGCTTTTACATGGTCTCATGTACTCCTAAGACTGAGTACATGTGAAAACGTTAAAAAAATTAACTGAATATATTTAGAATGAAATAGAAATATTGAGGCATCTAGCCTTGATAGTAAATCAAGACTTCGTCAGGATTTGCTGGAGCAAATAGCCTTAGAATTGTGACACTTGGTAGAGGTGTTTTTGGTTTAGTACCAGAAATCAATGCCAAGTGGCTATTAATAGGAGCAGTTTCATTTTCCATGCATGTCAGTAAAGTACTATAATGATAAATAAATGTTCAGAGATTTAAAATGCAGAGGGTGACCACTCAACTGATTGATCAGAAGAAATTTCATTAATCCTGGTAAAAATTACTTGTGTCCATATTGGTGAGCACTGCTTATCTGCCCATTTCTGATGCTATCCTTCAGTAGAGAATTCATCATGTACACGCCTGCCTGACTTTTTATAACCCCCTTTATAAAGATCATGCAATTTGTACAAAAGAAAAGAAATGGAAGCAAGTGGTTTCAGCTGAGCCTGGAAATGAGCAGGCCCAGGATCCATGAAAGGACTCAGAGAAAGAGTCTCAGAATTAGAGCAACCTCTACTTGCTGGGAGATGGAGAAAACTGAGAAAAGAAAATGCACTGAAGATAATAAATGATAAAACAAGGTGAAGTAGAGAAAAAGGGAATACATGCGCCCCTTCCAGCTGCCACGCACCAACCTTTATCTTGGAAGTTTAGCTTCTTTCAGCCAAAGATAAGCAGCTTGCTGCTGTAAGGCAGATTTTCATATAATATGCTTAAATTTTACATGATGCTTCATACTCTCAATGCTCCACCCTGTGGTTTGGACTTTTATAAACTGCCCCATTTGCTCTGGGGAGATAGCTCAAGCCAGCGCAAAAGGCTCTCTAATCTAACGTGAAAATAATGAATTGTGTTTATAATTGAATTATTGGCCGATGAAGACTGCTGAGAAATGCATTATGGCATTTCAGTAGAGCAGTATAACATATAAAATTATATCTCCCAAAGCAAAATAGCCAATTTAATGCTCTCCATGGATGTAGTCCAAAAAGGCTTGACAATTTAAAATTATATATCTATGTGGCAAGTGTTTTCTAGACACACAGTATTTGGGTTTGCATTGAAATGAACAAAGAATCAGCTGCTTTCTATTGAGCAGCAAAACCTTTATTTCTGGCTAGATCACTGATATTCATATTGTCTATCTCTATGAACCCTAATAATTATAATAATGTTCATATGACAGTCTAACCAATAAACGATTCAAACAAAGTTTTCATCAATAATTGTCATTATTGATAAGCTGAGATGCCAATGTTGGTCTTTACTCTTCTGATTCATTTCCTGGATTTCTTATTGATCCTTAGATCCTCTGAGCTAAATATAAACATTTAGTCTCTATCAAGGGTAAATATATAAATTTTGCTGTTACATTACAGTGCAGTGAAAAAAACATTCAACCTCAAATCAAAAGACCTGACTTTTAGTCCTATCTCTTGCTACCTGTCTTATTTTGAATGAGTCACTTAAAGCCCATGAACAGAGTCCTTTTAGCAGTCAAATAGAGATAATTGTAACTCCAAAGAATTTTTGAGAAATTTAAATAAGATTAGTAATATGAAAATATTTTTATATGCTCATTCTCTCCTAATATTTTATTTCCTGCTATTTCAGATTCGAATTAATTTTTTTTTTTCTAGGCAGATCCCTGCCTACCAAATTTCTATTTCAGTGCCTGACACATGTCCTTTGCTCAAGTTAACCAACTTTGACAGCTTAACTATATTTCAAAACTGTTCCCCTGCTTTCTATTCCTATTGTCACAGTCTTGGCTTGGGCCATTATTGTCTCATGACTCTTGTAGTTTATTAGGTGATTTCTTTGTGTTTTCTCCTCAACAATCTATCATACTCTGCTGCCAGGGCTACAACATTATCTCACATAAAATTATTTAGTAAGTTTGTTTTTACATGGCACAGGGGTTGCAGCTCCAATCAGGGTCTTATAACTTGCCATGATTTTAAAAAATCAGGAAGAGCAAAAACAAAGACTGAAATATCTTGCTACTGGGATTAATTACCACAAACTAACCACACAGAAATGCCTGATAGGGTTGAGTGGAAGAAAACAATTAGTGACTCACTTGTCCCTTCTCTGGTGAGACAGTAGTTCCTGCCTGTTGACACTCCATCTCTCTGTTCTGCCCCACATTTTTCCCTGGAGCTCCAAGAATAAAATTCTGTAGTCAGGAGAAAGAACCCTTTTAGCAGACATGCTAAAGACTAGTTTTTTTTTTTTTCAGGAACTGGCAAGAGAAATATATTCTTTAAACTAGTTTTCTTGAATGCTCAAAACCAAGAATGAAATGCTGACAGCCCTTTCTTCTCCATGTGCAATGATGATGGAGACTAATTTATTTATACTAATCTCCCCTTCCTGGCCTGTTAATATAAACTTGAGTTTCTAATGATATTATGGTTAAATTATTATTTAAAATATTCTATCTTCTCCTTAAAGAACTATTTGAATATTTGCATTTACTTTTTGGATCATATTTATAAAATTATTTAAATATATTAAAATTTATCTATTTTTTTTCCAGTCACTGTCAGCAATTTAACAGTAGGTTTTTCCTTTTCTTAAACTCTTAAAGATTATTCATTTTTTGATTTGATTGAGTAAATTTCTAAGTATAAATATAGGTGAGCTATTTTATTAGATGAGTCCTTGATTACACACAACACTTGACTGAGTGTAGCATTTGTCACCATTTATTTTTCCCCTAAAAACAATAATGTACTGTTCTGTCTGGAAATAGGCTTCTGTTCTCACAGTTTTTTTTTAAATTCCCTCTTTAAAATTCTATATATCACTATGTTGTTTTCTAACTTATAGTTATGATAGTTGTTCAAAGTCAGTCTACCTCTTTTTTAAATTTTAGGAACACCTTTGAGATTTGGTAGCCAGGCAGTAGACGGCATCCTCTCTTGTCTCACTGGCCATTTTAGGAAGCTGTTGGGAAAAATTCTCCACTTTGCTTACAGAGAAGCCCTCATTATGTGAAATTGCGTGCAAATACTCTAGCTATAGGTTTCCATTTTCTGCAGGCCTTCCATTGATTGTTCACCATTCACATGTGTTCTCACCTCCTGTCTCTTTGTGCTTAGGGTTTTTCTTACAGTATGGTGAAAAACCCATATATGCCTGCATTGTTTTAAATTAAATTTTGGGCTTCTTGGCATGGACAGTGTTTCTTTCATTTGGATCCTATTTTCTTCATAACTTTAAATACCTTAAATTTTTTCCCCACTATGATACTATGGCTTTCTTTTCTTGATTTTATATTTCTTTATTTGTTACAATGGATCTCGGTTTGCCAGCTTTAAATGCAGTTGTCTTTCTCTAAATTAAAGAAGAATTTTTCAAGTTCGCTTTCTTTCAAGTTTTGCAGTGAACTTCCTCAATTATAGATTCAAATTATAATTTTGTAATTTTAATTTCCTTGCAATCTTTTACTTTCTTAATAGCATACCTTTCATCCTAGTATCACTGGTTTCATGTTGGGCCTCCACCATTTTTTATTTTACCTACCTCAGAACTAGGAGATATCTATAAAAACTTGGTCTTGGTATTTTTAAATTAGAGGTTTGTGTTCACAGTGTACCTAACAGCATTGTTAAAAGCTACAACACTCAACATGCAACATCATCAGGGACCTTCCTGTATTCTCCCTACTCTTTGATATTTTACCTTAAAAGAGAAAATGTGCTCCTGTATTCCATAATAGCATCCCTCCTGCCTCCTGCTCCCATCTCCTCCACACACACCTTCAACAAGCAGTGTTTCTTCACTTTTTGTCATCTGGAAGTTGTCACCTCTGAATAAGTTTGGAGAGATAAGAATGAAGCAAAGAAATAATACTCTGGCTCTTAAAAAAAAATCAGTATCCCAAAGTAAAGGCACTTTGGCTGATTTTATGAACAAATAGACAGTAGAGATTTTTTAAAAATTATTTTAACTTTCTTTGGGGGAAAAAATGCTGCTGTGTTTCATGAAGTGAAACCAGTTTCATTAATTCTTTTGTTTATGGAAATTCCACGTAAGTTGCTGCTCTTAGTGACCTCCCTTTCATTTCTAGTGTTTGGGGTTGTGTGGCTTTTTGACATCATCACTGTTTTCTGAAGTATCTATTGAAAAATTGAAGTAACCCTAAGGGTTCTGATTTGGAGACATTTAATTCCATCTTTTAAAATTACAATTTTTTCATTGAGAAAACAGATGTAGAGGAGTAAGGAGAACCCAGAAAATGCTATCTTAGACAAGCCAGTAAACTTCTGCCTTGGATTCTTTATTTACAAAATTAAGGTGGAATCTATAATACTTATAAGTGATTTTGTACATATTTAATTTCATGACATTGTAAAACCAAGTCAGTGTATCAATGTTGAGTCTTGGTGTGCTATAATGAGCACAAAGAAGCAAGTACTGTGTTAAAATTTCTAACTTAATCCAATTTGAATTCTTTCTGTGTACATTGATTTTCAGTTTTGATTTTTAGCAAACATCAATACCTATAAACTGGTGTTTCTATTCTATTTTTGGCAAAAGCATTTTTACTTGTAGAAAGTTTTGCAATCAGCAGCAATGAATAAAAAATAGTGTGTTTCTGGTGAAGCATTTTTCTACCATAGGTGACTGACACAGATGGATCTTTTCAATCCTTATTTCAGTGAGAGTACCCTAGATTAGTTATCACTTTCCAGACTTAAAAGAGAACAGAAGAATCAAAACCTTATGATTATGAGGTATATTCAGGGGAAAAGAAGTTTCATGAACTCTGAGACTACCTTTTCCTTTACTTAACCTTATTGTGACCTCTGGGCAATGCATACTCTGGGGAATGACACAATTATCACTCACTCAGAGGGATCTGAACTTTATTTTTCAGTCACTTGAGGACTTCACAGGGAAAAACAAACTCAAATCCTTTGACTTTGAGGGGATGGTATTTTTATACTTCAATTCAGTTCAGTATTTTGAACCTGGTCATTTTACATAGAGTATTGCATTTAAGTCTCATAGTGGTCTCTGAAAAGTAGGCTTTGCTATATTTAATTCACAGATGAGTAGATTAAGACTGAAATAGGGTACTCAAATTGCCCTATGTCATGTATCTAATTGGTGGAAAAGCTAAGATTTTATCTCAAATTTTTCTGACTCTAAAGTTTATGCTTATAAACATTATGTTAAATGTATCAGTTAGGATTCAGTTTTTGTGCATGTAACAGTAACCTGACCACAATTGCATTACCAAATAGGGCTTTATTACATACAACAAGCAGTGTACTATACTGCTGCACATGCTTAAGGGAATCCTCAAGATTCAAGCTCCTTCTGGCTTCCTTTTCTTCCATTCTTAACATGTGGATTTTATACTCATTGTTGCCAGATGTGGCTGCTCTACTTTCCAATCTCATGTATGCATCACAAAGCCAGAGGGAAAAAATGAGCAAAGGAGAAAAAAACACCTGTTATTAAATTTAATCTTTTTTTTAATCAGAGAAATAATAGCTCACCTAGAAGCCTCATAATGTATTTCCATTTATATTTCATTGACCAAATCTACATTTATGGCTATCCCAATCTTCAAGGGAGCCAGAGGAGTCATTTTTTAAATCAGATTTATTGGGGCATCATTTATATACAATAAAATCCATATATTTTATGTATATAGATCTATGACCTTTGACAAATGCATAATCCTATTTAATCACTATCCCAATCAAGACATAGAACATTTCCAACCTGAGGAGGCACCATTAACTTGAGCACTTTGCATCTTGAACAAACTGAGTTTTATATCTGAAAGTAAGGAGACAAATTATATCAGATAGGCAATAAGCAACTTTGTAATACTGAAGTTAAATACTGGTGTACTTAAATAATAATTTGGAAAAGTAAAATAGCAAAACAAGAAATACCCATAGGTGAGAGAAGACTTCAGTTATATCTAACCTAGCTTAAAACATGAACCTGGACAAATTTCCCAGACAAATTTATGTCTCAATTCTCTAATCTAAAAAAAAATTAAAAAGGTCTTGAATGTGTCAAAAATTATGGTTCAGATTGAGATAATTTTTGTGAAAGCACATTTAGATCTGAAAAGCTCTATTCAATATAAAGAATTTGTCTTTTTTTCCATGATTAGAGGTGTGTGTGTGTTTTTTTTAAAATGATGATGAACTTGACTTACTGGCATGAAATATCACAACTGTGAAATTAAAATATAGTTGTAAAATGTACTAACTCTTTAACTTATTAACGGCCTGTAAATCAAAGCAACCTGCAGCTCTTGGCAGAGGTTGTTTTTACATTTGCATTCTTATCGGTTCTCTTTCAAACTATATCTCTTTCAATTGGGTAAAAATAGCACTAAATGTATAATTTTATTAAACTATCAGGATATATGTATATTAATGGCTAATAATTTCTCATAATTTCCCAGTTATTATATAATATTTAGCTAAGTAAATCTTGACATTTATTTATTCAATGTGAAATATAAATTTTATTTTGAGAAAGTGAACTTTTTGTAAAATCAAGTAATGCTGAATTTTTGGAACATTTAGGAAGACCACTTTTAAATTTGTTCTTGCTTTGAAAAGAAAACACTCTCTTGAAATTCACCCCCTTGGAATCAGTTGCAAAAAGTTAAAAATCAAAACCTATTGTGAGATTTTGGAGACAATCTCTAGAACCTGAGCCCTTGATTGCTTGTTATACAGGATCTATAAAGAAATGTGATCATTCATAATATTTATTACTCTCTAAGTTTTGTCAGAACACTACTTTAAACTCAAATATCTTGTCAAAATGTAGCTCTTTCTTGTAGACTTTTATTGTAACCAGTGACAACCAACACTAGTCTTTACTGACAGTAAATGCATCTGGTAATCAAGGATACTCATTTCTTCTGGCCTTTTACTTTTTTTCATTAATAATTGTTCATTATTATTTTACATTAAAGTCTTTGATGTTTTATTAATAAATTTTTCAGGTTGGATTCAGTGCTGGCTTTGTTGGTTCTTGGGGAGGCTGCCAAATTAAACATGGCTTGCTTGAAAATTTTAATGAACCTAATGAGAGATTTTCTTTCAAGCATTATGTCTGTTCAGATTCAGGTAACAACATATTGTTAATTTTGGTGTGCAAAAAGATGTGAATAGAAATAATTTTTTTGCCATTATTTAAATTGTATATCATATTAGGGCTTATAATGAGTATAACTTTGTAATAATAATTTTAATTAAGTATAAAAATAAATGCATATTTACCACATATCCCACTGTAATAGGTAAATAGAAATGTATATGTAGATAGACATAGAGATATAGATATAGATTATATATCTGCATGTGTGCCCACATGTACACAGGAGAGGAACTTTACATTTTAACAAACCTGAGATCATATAGTTATGTGTGGTTTAGTTTCCTGTTTAACAAATTTTAGTATATCATAAAAACATTATTTGTTATCTTTATTAAAACTTACATTTTATTGGGGATGAGCTTATTTAATCACTTCCCTATTGTTGAACATTGAGTTTGTTTCTAATTATTCACAGTTAATTACAAATAATGTTGAACTGGTAGTCTTATACATAAAATCTTTATTTGTAATTATGACTATTTTTTTTAAATAGATTCAGAAAATTAAATCACTGAGTGATAGACTATAAACTTTATTTTTATATTCTTAGGACAGATGTCCAAATTCTTTTCAGAATATATAACTTTCTTGCTTTCCTATCAAAAATGTATAAAAGTTTATAAAGCTAAATTGAGCCTTACATAAAAGATTCTTTTAAAATATGACACAGAAAATAGTATCTTGGATTAATTTATGTTCCATTGATGACTGAGGAAATTTGAAAAGTTGTTCTCTATATACTTTTTAGCTACTTGTGTTTTAAAATCTTTGAACTGAGTTTTATGCAATCTCCCCATGAAAAATCTGTTTTTTTAATGAGTACATTTTAGAAATATTAGTTGATTATGGTCTTTTAAGAAGTCTATAAAATTTGAATATATTTCTTACTATAAGTACAGTATATAGTTCTTAGTTATAATATAACATACTTAGATTATCTGTAACCATTTTCTCATTTTAGGAAGAAAGTTGTGAGGTAGATAATTTTTCCTGGTCCTGGAATATCGTCTATGTATATATAACAATTCTTGCAGAAATCTGCTTGTATGCAACCACTTCATATTTGCGAAAAACTGCTTTTGTTGGTTTCTGTGAATGTAAAAGTTCACAAAAAGATATTTTATGCATGGACAAACCAAAACAGGCAGAACTGAAGGAAACAAGTATTTTAGGTCTTTTGGACTACTTCTCTTCAAAAATATCAGATAATTGTAAGTAAATTATTTTTCCACTCGATGAGAAATAGTTTTAAAATGTCCTTTTACAAAAAGTTAACATTTCAAAGTTGGAAATAAATTTAAATTCAGTAGGACTTCTTAAAAGTTTAGGAAGAATATTTTATAACATGGAAATTTTTCATCAGTAATTTGAAGCAACTGAAACATAAGCTAGAGCTAGTTGATTTATTATTCAATTTACATTCCTTGAAATCAAAAGATGGCTTTGGGAAACTTACTGTATGTAAGTTGTTTTATTCTTTTCCATTTAAGAACTTTTCGATCATCTTGTTCTCCATTTTCTCTAGCCATCTACTCTTTCTCTTGTTCTTTACCCACCCAGAGGATTTCTCTTCAATCACACATAATTTAGTACGTTCTTCACATCTAACTTAAATTCCATCAAAATGTACCTGTCTTGCATCTCAAGACTAACGGTCATTTTGCTACTGCTTTTCTAGGGGGCTATTAGAATAAAATACTTTTTTTTAAAGGGTACTACAGAGACAATATAAATTCAGAAGTGTTCTTTTAGGTTGACTAGGACTTTCTTTATCAATATTATTGTAGTCTGAGTTATTATAGTCTGTTATGTATATGACTATCACTTCTATTACATTATGTGATAATTGAGACTGGAGAATCATGTCACAATTATATTTGTATTTTACCCAGCATCTAGTATAGCATTTAACATATAGTAGATGGTCAATTAATTATAGTGGATTTATTATATAATTAAACAAATCACTGAATTTAAAATATAATTGCAAAATTTTGAAAGTATAAAAGGAGGCAAGGTATTTTTTCCCTCAGAACCATAGTTTACTCATTGGGGTAAATTATGTTTGAACATATGTTTGAATTTTAAATAAGAAGATCTTAGTAGCAGATATTAATTTCATTCTCAAAAAATTCTCACTATTTTTAATTACTTTCAGTACATATTTGGTTTAATCAATGGATTGGAATCTATCATTTCTGAATATAATTTGGCCTTTTCCACTTTTCAAGAAGATTATATTAATTTTTTTAATAGCACAAATTTTAAACAGATCTTTAGTCTCTGGTACACAAATTTCTCCCATGTTTACAGTATTGATAAACTGAAGAGATTTTCACTTCATTTGCTGTTCACACCTTTAAGTACTCAGAATGGCCAGAAATCTTCCTATATAGCAGATGAACATATAATTATATTTTTAAACTTCCACTAAATAGATTAACCCATAAATTTTCGATCTTCAACATTTTTGTCTAGAATTAGTTCCTTCTGTCTTCTTTTACTGTTCTCTTTCCTGTGATGAATTCAGAACACATTACTCCATGGGATGGGGTCTTTACTCCCAATAGCCTCTTGTCCTCTCTCTGACCTGACCTCTGAGTGCTGGCGTAATCTCATGATGATAGGGTTGCATCTTTCTGTGGATACTCAATTTTTTCCTTCTCCTCAACAATCTGATTTCTTTTCCCCAGCCAGTAGATGATTTTATTACATTTATTTGCTATTATTGATCTTTCTTTAAAGTTTTTATCCTCTTCTAAAAACTTTATTTTGATGACTCAGGCACAGAATTGGGTAAGTTCTTGGAAGAGGTATTTGTATTTTCTACTTATCATCTGCAGTTTTATATTTCTCAGCTTCCTGGATAATACACACATAATTTTCTTAACTCAAATATTATTATATTTTCCTATAATTCTATCTGCATCAACAGAAGACCCATTGAAAGTTTATTGGCAGTTATGCGAGCTTTCTTCCTTTTGAGCAATCTATACATTATAGAGAGCTATCTGTGAGTTTGAATTTGCCAAGTATAGAGTCATCCTTAGTCATTGTTTTCTCATCTTTATGTCTGAATGAGCACACTTGTTTCTTCTTGGTTTGAAATCAATACCAAAGGAAAAGTATAATATCTAAGAAACAATAAATTCTGAGTATGTTCATATGTGTCCCTAGGTGAAATAGCCAAATGGATACTTGAACTCAGCAATAAGCTTAACTGGTATTTTAAAAATGTTTTCTCAACCCAAGTAGGCTAATAGATATTTTTAGCTGTGCAATACCTTTAAAAATTTGATCTGAAATAAAGAGAATAGACATATCAAAATTGCTTCCTCCACAGTTAAAAGTCAATATATTTTCTATGACATCAAACTTATTATACAAGCCACAAATAATACTAGCGGCATTTGTCTCATAATGATTCCGAATATTTTGAAACCATCAATACTTACAGTATCTTCGTGGTTTCTTATGGAAAATATTTAAAATAAGTTGATTACCTGATGACTGTTTCGTTAAAGACAGCTCAAGAATGTGAGAAAATTCTTCAATTTTCTTAATCTTTGTTCAGATATGTACCTCTTCGAGATATAAACTTTTAGTCTCCTCCTCATATTCATACTGGATTTTGGCTTTCCTGTATCAGTCACTACCATGAAAAGCTATTATTTTACATGTCTATACAAATTCATAATCAAGTATTTTATCAGTCAATTGATAGGACTTAAAAATTGTATTGGTGTGATTTATTATAACCTGAATCTTTGTAAGATCACTAATTGATTTTACACATAGGGAAAATTATTTTGGCTGGGTTTTCTGTATGCATGATTGTTGATAATAATCACCAGTTTTACAAGACCACAAAAAATTAATAGCTTCACAAAGTAGTAGCATCTCTGCAGGCCTTGTCAACATGATTACTAGAGAGGATAGATCTGTCTTTCTAGAAAATGATATAAAGAACCTAGAGTTACTGATTTATTTAGTTGAAAATGATTTTTTTCCTCCTCCCTTCAAGTAAGTACATTTGTTTATGAGGGTGAAAGAACCAGTTCTGGAATCACTTGGATCTGTGTTTTAATTCAGTCACTTGTATCTCGGAATCCTATGTCAAATTATTTAATCTTGCTAACATGATTTCTGAAAATTAACTGAAAATTATCATAAGAATGCTATTCATATCACAGGACTTTTTGTGAGAAAAAACTATGGAACCATATAAACACTTGGCATGGTACTTTGTTCACAGTAAAAGTCCAATAAGCATTAATAGATATTAATAGGGTTTTTAATGTAGTAATGTTGGTATAATGAGAAAACATTAGTGAGGAAGAATTTATATCCAGGGGATCCTATTTTATTTACATATAAAGATTTGACATTGAAAAACATTTAAAGATGGTATCAATAGCCTTTTGATGAACAAATCAATGTTCTCATCGACCATTTTTATATAACGTCTTTAATATAAAGAAACACTTCAAATTATAATTTTGTGAAGACAGTTTTATAGGAAACTAAGGTAATGACTTCCATGAAGATAATTTCCTGGTGATCTGATTTGATATGGGAGAAGAGCTTGAAGAATCTAGAGGAATTAATGGGTACTCAGACTATGCCTTTTTCATTCTGTGATTTTGTGTCAGACAAGCTTTTCATAAAGTCAAATGTCTATTAATTTAGAGTGAGTTCTCTGGCCAGTGACTGAAGTGCTGAGTTTTGGTGGTTTTTGATTGAATAGAAATTTCTATACATGCTTATAAATACAACTATGCATTTAACATTTGGTTGAAACTCAAGGTGTCTGACTTGTATTTTGCCTTTTATGGAGGACCATCTTACACACTTGCCACTGTATGCTGAATTGTGTTCCCCCAAATTTCATATGTTGAAACCATAACTCCCAAACTGATTATATGTGAAGATAGGGCCTACAAGGAGGTAAAGAAGTGATGACAGTAGAGGCCTGAGAGGATAGAATTAGTGTCCTTATAAGAAAAGATACCAGAGAGCTCACTCTCTCCACTGTGGGAGGACACAGCAAGAAGGCAGCCATCTAAAATTTAGAAGACAGCCCTCCCCATAAACAAAATCAGCTGATCTGAAACATCCTAACCTCCATAACATCGAGAAAAATAGATAAATTTCTGTTGTTTAAGGCATCCAGTCTATGAAATTTTGTTATGATGGCCCAAGGAGACTAACAAGTGGTGTTGAGCTATAGGAAGGTTGAATATGCTCAAGTGCCTGAGTAAATTCTTATTTGAAACAAATATTTTGCAACATAGTCCTTAGAAAAGACAATTGAGCTGAAAAAATATGGCGGTGATAAAAACTGATTTATTTAAACACAGAATTTTCACCTGATCCCTGTTAAAATTCTGACTTTGAGAAACATTTTGCCCTGATGGGTCACAGAGGATAATAATAGTTAACATTTATTGAGTTTTTTATTGTGTCAGGCATTATTCTAAGCATTAATTTGCATCACCTAACTTATTAATCATTACACTGTAGATATTTATATTATCCCCATTTTATAGATGATTAAACCGAAGCACTAAGATTTTATTTGTCAAAGGCAATATAGTTTGTCAATGGTACATCTGCAATTTAACCTAGGCAATCTGGCTTCAGAGTCCATACTGATAACTAACTCATGAGGCTGAACTACCTAGGTAAGTCGACCTACTGAATGAGATTAAAAAAAAAAATTGTCCATTGGCATGTTGAAGAATGTGAAAAAAATGACCGAGGAATTCTCTCATAGTCATTATCCTATAGAACTGTTTATAAAAGCATTTTTCATAGACTTTGTATAATGTGGGGTCCTTATTTCCAATGTAAATTCCTGGGCTTTGTTCTAGTACTTTGGAAAAAAATCCTAAAAGTGTAGTCTATGAATCTGAATTCTGACACTATAGTTCAAGAGAACCTAGCCTATGGATTTAGCTGTTAAACAAGACGGTAAAATGTTGTCCCCATTATAGAGGAAAACACTCCTCTTACTGGATGTTGCAAACCCTTATTTAGCCATATAGTTAATATTCATATCAGATTATTTACATAAAACTTTACAAAGAAGAAAATACAGCTTTATGTTGTGTACTATATTCTAAATACCATCTTCTGTGTTCCTACTTTGTTTTTCAGAGTGGTAAAATGATGGATTTTTAATAAGCTCAATTATCTGGAATCTGTGGTTTGAAAATAAAACTTGAAAATGGTATATTCTATGAGAAACCGACACTAATTTAGTATGTCTCATACAAGCAACAGATAATGAATGATAGAAGCAAAAATAGAGAATAGTAAAAATCTTGGTGATTCTGTAGTTTTCATCCAATGCATAAATCTCTTTCAGACCATTTGCAAATAGTTAAAAGTCATATTTTGCTTAAAAGTCAACACAGATATACAGACTTCCTATAGGCCATTGTACCTTGAGCACTGTGAAAGATTCTTCCTTTTATTAAAATAAAATCTATTTTTTCCATAGCTTCCAAATTTTGACTTAAGCTTTGCCTCCTGAAGGTGATAAAAAAAAGTCTTCCATTTCCCATATGTAAGCCCTTTAAATATTTGAAGATATTGCATTGGTTCTTTTTCTCCACTTCTCCATTCTGCCATCATCTCCCATCTCCTCTCTTACTGCCAAGTTCCTATGGTAACTTTTTTAATGTATGAAAAATATATTTTCAATATGGTTTATAATTAACTTTTTAAGTCTGGTGGATGGTTGTAATATTGCTAACTTTGTAATGATTTATTCCAGTGTTATATTATGATGTGAGGACACATGGGACCCAAGTATTTTTCCATTTATTATTGTCTATGAATGGAAAAAGTCAATATGATATTCTTCTTTCATTCTTTTTTTGAGAATAATTTTCTTAAACTGGTTCTACAAGGATAGCAGTAAATGAAGTATATGCAGAATTGTAAAATAAATTTTAAATGCTTCATTTTATTTAGTTTTACTTAGGAAAAAAACATTAGCAAAGAGTAATAACTGCTTTTTGAAAAGTAAGAGAAAGTCAATTAGAAACTTAGAATCAATTAAAACTTTTAATGATACTCTATTAAATCTTCAGTATACCTTTTACCTTGATAAATTTATTCAGAAAAATATTCAGTAATAATATTGTATTTATTATACCTGGAAAACATTTAACTCTTTTAAAAACTCATGTACATGTGAGAGGAAGAATTCAGACAATCATAATTCATTATTCTGTATGTTGACAAATCTAAAAGTATAGTCACCTCAATAAATTTAATTTAAAAAATTAAAGTATAGTACTGATTATACTCTGTATGCATAAAGAAGTAAACCAAATGTATCTTTTTTTTTAAAAAAAAAGTTATTTTATTGTGGAAAGAGCATTTAATGTGAGTTCTACTCTCTTAAAAATTTAAGTGTACAATATGTTTTCTTTTTTTTTTTACTTTTTTCCTCTTTTCTTTTTTCTTTTTTCCTTTTATGGATAATGACCATCCTGACAGGGAGGGGTAAGGTAATATTTCATTGTGGTTTTGATGTGTATTTCCCTGATGATTTGTAATATTAAGTATTTTTTTTCTTCATGTACCTGTTGGCCATTTGTACATCTGTTCAAGTCCTTTGTTCTCCTGACTTTAGTAAACATCTTTCTAAGGGTTATTTTCAATTCTCTGTCAGGTAAATCATACAATTCCATTTCATTAGGGCCCATTTCTGGAGATTTATCTTGTCCTTTTGTTTGGAACAAAACTAATTGTTCAGTGAAGAGGTATATTCCCAGGAATCAGTGTTTTCCTATGATTCTTAATGGAGTTTTGATTGTCTTTATGTGATCAACATACTATTAATTTCATTATCTTGTAAAAATTATCAGAAATTCTGCAAGTCTTTCAAATGTAATTAAATTTTTCTAAAATGTAGTGCTGTTCAGGCATTTAAGAAAGGTTGTTATGTAAATTAATGAGAATATCCATTAAGTGTAGCTTCTGATATCAATTCATTTGGTAAAGATTTCTATATTTAGGATGTTTTAGGCTGCAAGTCTCAGAAGTCCTAAATCAAAATGGCTTTTCTGTTAAGAAAAATGTATGATCTCACGTAAGAATTGTAGGTGAACTAATGGTATTGTATTAAAAAATCAAACTCACATAAATGAGATACATTTCTAATATTGAGATTTACTAATAATTTTAATGATGATGGCAACCAAGAATCTCAGACAAAGCACTGAGAGATGATGTTGGAAATGAAAGCTGCTTAGGTTCTTTGTTTTAACATTAGACATGATCGTTCTGCTTCAGAATTATAGATGAAGTATTTAAGGTAGACTGGGTTATTACCTCACACAGCAGGGTAAGCATTTAAGATATTAAATATCTCTATTTTACTCTTCTGGAGAGTTTTAGATGTCACATAATTTTCTCCTGGGTGCCATACCTCATTAATCTGCAGATTTCAGGTTTATTTATAGTAATCCTTTAGCCAGGGCTATCCTACTAAGAGCATTCTGTAAATACAATCTTTCCCTGTAGTAAATATCATTAGTCTATTTCCATGAAGATCTTATTGACAAAGAGATTAAACTGAGTCATATGTCTTTTTTTCTTTTCCCAAGCATTCCTCCCAATGAAGGGAGTGAATGGAGCACAGACCATCCTCTTAACTCAGACTTCCTCATAAGAGATACAGGATTCAGGGTTGATTAATTCAGTGGTTCAACAACATTATTGAGAATCCAGGTTCTTTCTATCTTTACACTACCCTTTTTGGGTAGTAGCTGAATACATGTTGTTCTTACACTATTTCTCATGGTGGCAAGACGGTTCTAGTACACAAACGAGGATAAAAGGGGAAGATTTTGCTCATGCTTCTTTTGTTTAATAGCAGCTATTTCAATAATATAATTCACATACCATAAATTCATCATTTTAAATATAAAATTGGTGTTTTTTTAGTATATTCACAGTCATGCAACCATTATAACTATCTAATTTTTAAACACATCACTCCCAAAAGAAATCCCATTCTCACTCTATTTTTATTAAATTTATACCTAAGTAATTTATCTGTTTTGATACTGTTTTAAGGAGAATTGCTTTCTTAATTTTGTTTTCTAATTGTTCATTTCTAATTGCTAGTATCTAGGTTTTTGTATATTGATATTGTATCATACAAATTTGCTGAAGTTATTTATTAGTTCTAAGATTTTTTTTGGATTTACTGAGGTTTTCTATATGCAAAATCATTAGCAAAAAGAAAGAGTAGCACCTTTTTCCAATTTAGATGACTTTCATTTCTTTTATAATTGTCTTTACTGGAACCTTTAGTACAAAGGTGAATAGAAGAGGTGAAAGCTGATATCTTTAACTTTTCTGATCTTAGAGGAGAGTATTTACTTTTCCATCATTAAGTAAGAGGATAGTTGTCGATTTTTCAATGATGGCTTTTATCCATTTGAGGAAATTTCTCTCTATTACTAGTTTCCTGAGTGTTTCATTAAGAAAGGGTGTTGACTTTTGTCAAATCCTTTTCTGTACTTATTTACATGATCAAGTAATTTTTGCATAAATTACTGCATACCTCCCAAGCTCATGCAATCACCACTTTGCTTTTAGATTTCTGCAAAAGGCTAAAAATTTTCCCGTTTCCCTTATATTCCCTAGAATCCATTTTATACCAAGAAGCCCAAAAGATTTTTAAAAACATAGTGTGGGTCAAATTCCATCCTTATTTAAATGCTCTGTTAGCTTCTCATTACACCAAGAATACAATCTAAATTCTTTCCCATGGTCTTGGTCATAATCAATGTGCCTCTGCAAAGAGCATGCCTACCTGACATCATCTCCCCCAAGTACTCAGTCTATTCTGTCCTTTCTTCTGCTTCTCTAAACTATCAAGATATTTTAGGTCCAGGCCAAAAATTAAAAAAAAAGTATTCTTTTGGATCCAAAGACTTTTTATTTCACATCCTCTATGCTGGGAACACTTTTTCTCATTCTCTTAGATGGTTAACCTTTTTTCATTGATCAGTTCTTAGCTTAAATATCATGTCCCCATGGAGGTCTTTCTCTCAAACTATCCATAGTCATTTTCTTCTAGTCATTGTTGGTCACATTAAGATCTTGTATTATTTTTGTAATAATTGTAAAATACATTGTAAACTGACATTGTTCTGTTTCCTTTTTCAGTTACCCGTCTTTCTCCACTAGCATTAAATGTCCTAAGATCAGTTACATTGTCTTTCTCTTTGGTATATAGAACAGTGGTTGACACATAGCGTTGACACAGTAAATATTTGTTAAATGATGGCTTGCCAACTGGTTCTCGTCTGCTAGTTTCTTGGCAGTGATCTTGTTCCATCCACTATACATAGCATTTCATAAAGATAATGTTTTAATCTGTATCTGATATTCAAGTTACCTTTCAGTGATACATTTGATTCTGTGATGTTAAAATAGACTTGTCAAAATTGTTAAGGCTGTACTCATTTATATTCATTCATATAAGTAAAAATATTCATACTGAATATGTAAAAATCTAAATATCTAGACTGGCAATTAAAGACTTCCAAGAAGTTCAAATACTAAAATATAGCTACAAAAAAAGGATTATAATATTGGTTTTCAAAAACCACAATTTCTTAATAAATTTTCAAGATTTATTAAGAATTTTATTTTCATTCAACTTTTTATGCCATAGTATTCTGCTTGCTTAGCTGCAAAGAGACACATTTTCTCTCAGTATATTTAAAGTGACATCTTTGATAGCAGCCACGGGGTCACTCAAAGCAGAACAGAAGAGTGCCTTATGCTACAGCTTGGTCCCTGGATGAGTAGTTTCATAGCAGGCATGCTTCTCAGCAAATGTCGAGACGTGCATACTAGAATGCATTCTACCTTTTATGACAGTTGTAACACAACCCATCAGTCTTTATAGGATTTTTTTTCCTTCATTAACTGTCAGTCAATTGAATGCAATGTATTCTTCCTACAAATATTATTCACAAGCAATAGTTCACTGTACTTTAAATCAACAAGTGAACAGCTTACTTTTAAAATCAATGACATTTTAAAAAGTTTTTGAATTTTGCAAAGTTCTCAGAACATATTTTATGAGTTCATCACTGGTCTTGTGGAGTCTAAAAGCAAGCTATATTCAGTTCAATGATTCAACTATTGTAGGAATATGAAATATTGTTCCTCAACAAACAATGGTTTAAAATACATGAAAGAAGGTTGTTTGGCTATACTTTTATCAGTCATTATTTTTAATGTAAAGAATTTGGGAGTTTATAAATAAATTTATAAATATGTTAAAATTCACAGTATGTTCTATTTATATTGTTCAAAAATACTTTTTTATTTATGAGATTCACAATTCCTCAGTTATTACTTTAAAAACTTGTGTTTCTTTATTTATACTGAGTTTAAAACTTATTTTTTGCTACTGACTCACAAATCTATAATTTCACTTCTGATATTTTACTTGAATTTTAGCTATACTTTTACAATAAGCTACAGGATACTGAAATTAGATTCCTCTCATGTCCTACCATGCTACACTTTCCAAATAATATTTGTCTCCTTTCTCCCCAAACAGGCTCTTCTTCATAATCATGTCTCTGCAAGTGATTTCATTATTGTTTCAGCTTAAAAATGTATTCTTCCTTTCCACTTCATTTCTTCCTCCTACTCCATAGCTAAAAAATCTTATTGGTTCTTATCCACAGTGTCGTAGGTTTGTCCTTTAATCTCCTGCTGTTCATCATAGTAAAGACCTAGATTACCTCATAAAACGCCCATATTAGTTTCCCAGTTTATTGCTTGAATAGACATAATGTTTCATTGAACAGATATGATTATTCTTTTGTTTAGACATCTACCATTTAATCTGACCCCATTTTTCTTGTTATTTTACCTTATCCATTTCCTTTTTTCTAAAACGGTGCATAAATTTGTTAAACTTTTGAAGACATTTAACAATTTATTGAAGTTCAAAAATAAATTTTACTATTAACTCTAAAAACAAAAAATTTCCAGGAAGCCAAAGGATTTAGAAAGAAATCTTTACAAAATATGCTAATGTTACATTCTTTGTTAGACTGATACTGGGAGCACTTTTGGTATTATTTCATTCCTGACCCATTGCCTTGATAAATGAGCAATATCACATGAAATTATGGCTAGATGAGAGATTTGTATTCATATTTATCTAAATGTAGCAAATAGCATGTTTCCCATTTAAAGCAATAGAGTTTTGTTTTGTTTTGTTTGTTTACTTGTTTACAATTTTTTTTGGAACAATAAATCTTTAGAGTCCCATTTTACCACTCAGAGAAGAGCCACTTGTGCCTTTGTCCTAACTCCTATGAATACTTGTCAGGAGTTGAAACACTGGCTGAACCATAGCCACAGGACTCCCTTTATGAATGCAGGTGAAAGTGTCTCAGAAGATATTTTACTCTGTTCTGTTCTTTCACATCTCAAATTCACTTGGCTGGTCACAGTTAGACAGGTAAAAATAGGTTAAAAATTTTGAAACTCATAAGAATTTTCTTCACAAATAAGTTAAGAACATTATCCATTTCTAATATGAAGTCTCCACCTCAGCTCAATTTGAGATGCTCATTATCATCCTCTATCTTCTCTCTTCTTATAGCTACCTCTCTGTTGGGTTTCAGTGGGCCTGTTAATGGGGACCTTAGTGGGCATGGTTCCTGCCATGTCCCTGAGCAGATGGGACCACCTCCAGGACCATGGTTGAGCAGGACTACAGGCTGGACATGGACCACTTCTGGCTCTGCCTGTGACCATGGGTACATATGGATTTGGCTTCTACCAGATCCCTGAGCATACTTCTGACAGGACCGTGGGTGGATTCCTGGGTGGACAGAACTGCCTCTGGACCATGGTAGAATGAAACTAGAATCCTGCTTCAGGTCCACAATCAGTGGGCTTGTTACTAAGGGCATGGGGTTCTCCCAGGTCCTGTGTTAGATGGGGGCTGGTGGCAGGACTGAGGATAATCAGGGCTGGAGTTTGCAGATGTACATGAGTACTTCCAGGTCCACAGCTGGGACATGACGAGCTACAGGCCTGACATCTGTGTATGGACCTGCCTTATCAAATTGACCCTCCTCGGCCTTGGGTTCCACTGGGATTTCCCACCCTTCTACCTGAATCCCAAATTTCCCCAAAAGGCACTTTTGTTCATGGGTGGCTGCCAGCTTGTGTTTCTGTAATGGGATGAAGATGGAGGACTTCCTATTGTACTTTCTTGCTGACATCACTCTCTATATATAATTATAAATATTGCAGTACACCAGTTTTAACTAGTAAGGTTTTATGAAAAAAAATCTATTTCTAAAAGACTTGGCTATTTAACTGTAGCCTCAGAATTGCAATTTATACTTTCTCTTTTAAAGTATCAACAATTGAATGGGAGGAAGGTGTCCCAAGTTTGGAAGCTGGACATATGTCTTTCTCCTCTCATTTCTAAAATGTATATATGTTTTCTACTCTTCTTCCTCTTTCTACCTTCTAGTCTATTCTTTTCCTGTGAATGGAATATAAAGTGGGGATTGGAAGGAAAAGTACTTGGAGAGGCTTGTTGCATAAAATAAGATTAAACAAGCTTTCAATCTGGCCCCATCACTCATCAGCTATATGATATTAGGAACTTTCTAACCAAGATGAAGCTCATATGTTTCCTTCTTTTATTCTAAGTATAATATGATCTATACAGCAGGATTGTAATAAGGACTAGAACAAGGGCACATAGTTTTAACAATAGTGATTATTATTATTATTAGCCTGGATTATAAAAATCTAGGTTGAATAAGGAAAAGTTAAGGACTGTGACTTTTCGGATTGTGCTTATATCTTCATTCTTGAAGGTCATTGATGGGTTCCAATGTCACATGGTTATCACCAGGATTTGGGGTGAAGTACAATACAGAATTTATTTGGCTTTAAAACTTTTCCATTTTCCCTTGTTTCTCTTTTTAAAATTTATTGTGGTGACATTGGTTAATAAAATTGCATAGGTTTCAAGTGTATAATTCAATAATACATCTGTATATTGCATTGTGTGTTCAACACCAAAAGTCAAAACTTCTTCCATCACTGTATTTTTGACCCCTTTACCCTGATCTACACCCCCTCTTTCCCCTCTGTAACCACTAAACTGTTGTCTGTGTCTATGAGTTTTTTGTTTGTTTGTCTTGTTTGTTTGTTGCTTTCAGTTTTATATCCCACATATGAGTGAAATCATACCATTCTCTACTTTTTTTGTCTGATTTATTTTGCTTAGCATGATAATCTCAAGATCTATTCATGTTATCATAAATGGCAGTATTTAATCTTCTCTTATGACTGAGTATGGCTTAGTAGTATTCCATTGTATATATGCATCACATCTTTATCCAATGATCTCTCAAAGAGCATTTCAGTTGTTTCCATGTCTTGGCCACCATGATTAATGCTGCAATGAATATCAGGGTACATGTATCTTTATGAATGTTTTCAAATTTTGGGGGTAGATACCTAGTAGAGGGGTTGCTGGGTTTTATGGTAACTCTATTCTTAATTTTTTGAAGAACTTCTATACTGTTTTCCATAGTGGATGCAAATCAAAACCACATGAGATACTACCTTACACCTGTAAGAATGGCTATTATCAACAGACAAGTAATAGCAAGTGTTGGAGAGATTGTGGAGGAAAAGGAACCCTCCTACACTGCTGGTGGGAATGTAAATTGGTCCATTTCCCTTTCTGAACCTTCTCTTCCTCTTGTTCTCCGACCCACTTCACACAGACTTAGTACTTTCATGTTGCTCTTTGGCTAACTTAAAGTTCATATCCCTTTTGAGACCTGTTTCATTTCATTCTCCAAATTTATTTATCCCCTCAATACCTAAATTAGAATTCTCTTTTTCTGAATAGTACTGCATAGCAATATGTCATCTACGTAAGAAATAATTAAGATAAAGAATGAAGAGAAACTCCTTCCTCTTTTCTGTGAGGGAACTGAATATTTTAAAAGTGGAACTGGATAATTTATATAAATTTCTAATTGGTATATAAGTTTTAGAAGTATCATAAACTACTTTTTCTCTCTTCTGGATTCTTTACTCTCTTTCCCCTATTTCAATGGATTTATGTCTATATTTTTTTAAAAAAATTCCAGCCTATAATTACATTGACAAATGTATGTTTCTTACATTATTTTCAAAGATTTATTCTTGGTCAAATGCTATGTTTCATAGAGCTGCACCATTTTTATAACAACTAGTGATTTTTCTCCTGTTTCTCTGATTTATTATAAAAATCCACCATGGTAGTCTAAGTCTTCAATATTGCCTTGAAAAAACTCCTCTTTACTTGAATTCCAAAGATTTGCTTTTAGTACATAGTTCAAAGTTTACCTGTTTAACTTTTAAATTATGAGGTATGATACTAGTTAAATGTAGTTCATCTTTTCAAATGGTTAGAAATTTTAAAATAATCTGTGATCTTTTGAAATTAAAGGAGTAAAAGCAGTAAAGAGTAAAAAATAATTCAAAGCTCGGAATTTCAGAATTTAAAATATTAGTAAAATCAAGTTTCTTTTTTTTCACAAAACCATATGGTAGTAGGACAAATACAAAGATATCTTCTCAAAGAATTTTTTCTTTTAACAAAGGTGATCAAGTGATATGGATTGGATACTATGGCTTAGTGTATAACCTGGTGAAAATGTCATGGGAACTTCGAGGCGATGAGGAACAAGATGGACTGGGAAACCTTATATGGCAAACATTACGGAAAATAAAGGATCATGAGAAAGACAGTCGGATTCATAATGCAGTAAATATAGCTCAGGTAAGACAAAACATCGGGCAGTAAATTTGTACTTCTATCACCAGGAACCATTAGTCCATTCTAAGGAGAAAGGAATGTACACATTCAGTGAGTATCAGTGACTCACAGTTGAGAACACAATTTTTAAAATTTAATGCTGACCTATTTTTAGTTATGGATAAGAGGGTGGGCAGTCTTCTGATTAAACAGCTTGAAGAGAAGAGTTGATTTTTGGGAAGAGTAATTGTTCTGTTTTGGGCTTGTGCCTTTAGAAGCAGTTATAAGTATGCTGACCAGGCATTCTAATTTGCAAAGGTTAGCCTGGGTCTGTGTCTAATTTTTCAGCTCCCTCATTAGTAGTGAATTAATTCACTCTCAAAAGAGTTTCCATTTGGATAATAAATTATTTAGTTTTCTTATTTATATTTATGTTTTTCTTTTCAGCATTAGACAATATAAATTGCAAATCTGGACTTGCTAACACTACAATTTTTTCTTTAAAGTTAAAAAAAAGTCTTGTTCTAGTTCTATTTGAATGACTATATACATATATATTTCTTCACTTTAAAAGCAAATCATTATGAAATTAGCTATTATTTTTTCATAAAATACAAATGTGACTTTCTGGTGATGCATTTTCCGTATGGCATCTTATATTTCAAAACTCCACCAAACAGTTTTTTCTTCTCTATATTTTATTTTGAGCCAGGGATTTTAGGATAATTTGTTTGTTATCCTAAAATACACCTTTTTTTCCTGTCACCAAATTTTCTCGTTTTTTCTAGCTTTTACAGATACAATTATCCTAACAATCTTAATGTCCTGTTTTTTATTAATAATTTTGGGATATGAATTAATGTTAAAAAAAGAAGAGCAAATGATGAATACATTCTGCCTTGTTGATTGTCAGAGCATATGGGTGAGTCATTATTGACAACACAACAGATCTATCTCTAGACCAGGGGTCTCCAACCCCGCTGCCACGGACCAGTACCAGTCAGTGGCCTGTTAGGAACCAGGCTGCACAGCAGAAGGTGAACATAGTGAGCAAAGCTTCATCTGTACTTGCAGCCACTCCCCATCACTGCCTCAGCTCCACCTCAGATCACCAGGCATTAGATTCTCATAGGAGCACTGGCACCTATGGTGCCAAAAAGGTTGAGGACTGCTGATTAGATTCTTAGTAGAAAACAAAACTTTAAACTTTGCTTTTTAAACTTAAGTCTGATTGGGACTATGGAGGACAATCTAAAAACATTCAGTCCATTCTTTTCTCTAGATTCTTAATATTTTTTTTTCATGAAAAAAGATAATCAGAGAGTTGCCTACTTGAACTTTTAGATTCCATGGACTTTCTTTTATGCAACTGCTTTGGCGTTGTCCTTGGTTTTAGATTGAGGTGCACAGAAAGAAAAAGAGAAAGACAATTATTGTATCTATTACAGTCATGACCACTATATCACCTAGTGTTGCCTTTATTAGGATTTAGGAACAAATCCTCCTCAGTTTCATGTACTCTCTGAACCTTATTACTGATTTTGTATAAGCGGTTTGCCAGAGCTTAAAAAATGGGAATCAAATTTTTGGCCAGTTTCTAATAGAAATTGAAATATTTATGTATTCACTTCACCCAGTTCCATTCTCTTTCTCCTCCTCCTCCTCTTCTTTCCCTTTCTCTTCCCCTCCCCCTTTTCCTCCTTCTCCTTCTCCTTCTTCTTTCTGTTTCTGTGACACTCTCAATTATTTATATTATTCTCTGGTTTTGAATCTATTTTTATATGCTACCTCACATCTCAAATGGATTATACTGTAAGTAAATAAGCCAACTCAAATTTGTCATTTCTGTAATTAGAATTCTATTTATATACCTGTTTTTAGGGCTAATCATTTGGTATAAGGTTATCTTCTTTCTTCAAAATTTTAATAAATATCTATTGATAATTACTTGAAATTCATAAGTCAGTTAATCAGACATAGTAAATATTTTTTAGATGCTAGATCCAAGTAAAGACCTTATTACTTAAGCAGTCAACACTGAGAATAAAAGAATAAGCAAAAGCATAACAACTAGATGTGCTGATCAGTTTTCATTTTTAGTGAATAACTTTTAAAGGATGCTTTCATTCATTTTAAATATTAAATATGTGGGGAAGGCAAGTTTCCTTCAGAGAAAATCTAAATTAGAAGTTACTAAAAGCAGTAGTTTTATTAGTTTAGGCATAGTACATAGTTATTATAAGAAATAAGTTTAATTTGTATTAGATGAATTAAAAGATACAATTTACTCTAGACCTGTTTATATAAAACTTAGTTGCGATAGAGGCATTTGAATTATTAAACAATAAAATATAAGATTTATGAATATAAATAATAAAATATCTAGCTGGTGACTTTGAAATATTACTTAATTTAGTTTGAATTCCCTTACTTAATATTAAGATACTACAAGCAAGAAATTATGTAAGAGCTTTCACCAAAATCAGTAAAAATATATGAATATGTTAAGTACTAAGTCTATTTTACCATACTGAATTCTATGGAAGGAAAAAGGAAGTGCAAAAAAATGACTTTTACACAATAAATTTCACCATCTCATGTGGAAGACACCTTCTCCAAAAATAGATAAAAAATAATACAAATGGTATATTATATGTGTGTCTAGTCCCATCAAAGTTCATGGCACACTATGGGAGTTCAGATAAATATTTGGTCTCTAACTATTTTTTATATTAATGAGAGATAAATTATTGTCACTTTTAAGTAGTATTTGAGCTGAAAACTTCAATAATAAGTTACATTAAATAATTCAAGGAACAGAGTAAAAGAGAGCATCTTTTAGATAAGGAAATGTCGTGAGCCAGGCAGAGATAAGAACAGTATAAGAGAAAGCCATCAGTTAACTTTCCTAGTTTGAGAAAAAGGTTTGGATAGTTGCTATACCAATTACCAGAGGGAAAGGTGGAGGGTGAGATAGGTAAGGGTAAAAGAGGTTAAATACATGGTGATGGAAGGAGATTTGACTTTGGTTGGTGAACACACAATATAATATACATATGACATATTATTGAATTGTACACATGAAACCTATATATTTTTATTAACCAACAACACTCTAATACATTTAATTTTAAAAATGTCAAAAAGAAAAGAAAAAATTTGGATTGGACAGCATAGGCATTAAATTTGAAAGGTATGTTTCACTTACCAAGCTAAGGTTTTAGAGATTTAGGAATGGTGTTATAAAAATAGAGATGCTAAGTAAAGGAATTCATTTTGGGAGAATATAATTAATTCTTTTTAAAATTAATGGTTTGTTAATTTATGTTGGATAAAACTCATACATCCAATTTCCTATATATATTTTTAAATAATGAATTATTGCTTTGGAACTTGTGGTAGATTGTTAGCATAATTAATTGTGCCCAGTTTACTCAAAACTCCCTATATCCACATCCTTGCATCATTCCCTCTGCACTCAAATTCTAGGCTTGCCCATGTGACTTGATTTGGACTATAAAACAATATCAATGTTATACAAATGGAGATTTGAAAAATTCTTAAACATGGGTCCTTGTCCTCTCTTGTTCTCTTGGGATCCTGTAACTGCTATGTGAATAAGCCTGTTACCCTGTTGGAAAATGGGAGACAACATAGCACATAGACAAGACATCTTAGCTGATCCACTGTCCCTTCCAAGACTAGCCAATCCCCAACTGACCTAACAGCTGATCACAGACACGTTAATGAGACCTAAACACCCATTCTGCTGTGCCAGCTCAAATTGCTGACCTGTGGAACTATGGACGAAATAAATGGTTATTAAGCTTCTAAGTTTTGGGGTGCTATATTTACAAAGTAAGAGTTTTCTGATTGAGAGCTGCATAAATGAGATTTTAATCTGCTACACTGTCTAATAGAAATATTTATTTCTTTCATGTTTATTATTTTTAAAAGGCATTAATAATAATAGCTAAGATTTATGGGGCATTTTTACTGTGCCATGTGCTAGCACTTTACATGCATTAATTCATGAAAATCACATTATATATGAGTTATTATGGTCTTGATTTTACAGATGAGAAATTTGAAACTTTAAATAAGAATAGTTAAACTTTTTGAAAGGTGAAGTAACTTGCCTATGGAAAGTTTCTGTGGTAAATTACATTGTTTGACTTTCTTATGTTGAATAATCTTGTATTCTTGGAATCAAAACATTGATGATAATGTAATAACCTTTTAAATAATGCTATATTTCCTTTGATATTATTTTGCTTAAGATTTTGCATCCATGTAGCAATAGTCCCATAATTTTTATTTCTTATAATATTTTCTTATAATGTAAGGTTTTGTATCAAAGTTATACTGAACTAATAGAATGAATGGGAAAGTCATTATCTCTTTTTTCTCTTCTCTGGAAAAATTTTGTAGTGTTGTCATGATCTCTTCCTTAGCAATTTCGTAGAACCATATGATTTTGCTCATATGTGGGTTATAAAAATGAGAGCAACAAATAAACAAAACAGACAGACTCATGACATGAAGTTACCAGGGGGAAGTAGTTACCAGGGGGAAGGAGAGGAAGTGGGAGTAAATAAGGGTAAAGGATGTCAAATATATGGCGACGGAAGGAGATTTAACATGGGGTGGTAAACACACAATGCAATATACATATGAAGTATTATTGAATTGTACACTTGAAATCTATATAATTTTGTTAACCAATGTCACTCCAATAAATTTAATTTAAATTTTTTTTTGTAGAATTCACAAGTGACCCCGCTTAGTCATGAATACTTATAGAAAGATTTTTAATTGCAGAATAACTTTTCACAGTTATATACCTTTCTCAACTTCATTTTTTTCTTGCACCAATTTTGGTATTTTTATTCTAGAAATTTGTTCATTTCATCTGCATTTTCAAAGGTAATTTTATAAAGTTGCTTACAATATCTATGATATTTAATGTCTAGATTCTGTCATGATGTTCTCTCTTTTATTCTTGGCTCTTCTTATTTTTGCTTTTCTCTTTTTAATGTCATGTCAAGAGTTTATGAACTTCGTTGTCTTAAAAAACAACTTTTGATTCTCCTAATACTGACACTCTGTATTATGTTTTCTTCATTTCCTTAGTATCTGATATTGGTTTTATATTTTCTTCTGCTATTTTTTTTCATTTAATATGTTGCCCTTTTAAGAATTATTGAACTGTATTACTTGTAATTGAATTGTACCTATTTTCTTTTCTAATATATGATTTAACACTTAATTTTTATTTACATGTAATTTTAGGTGTATCCTAAAAGTTGTGCTAAGTAAATATTTTAATAATCATTAAGTTCAAAGGAATCCCTAATTTCTATTAGTATGTCTATTTTGAACCATGGTTATTGAAGTTGAGGGCTTAATGTCCACATATATGGAAATTTTGTTGTTATGTTTTAATTTCTAGTTTAATTTTGCTGTGCTCAGTGACAATACTTTCATTCTTATAAAACATTCTTCTTTATTAAAAGTGTACCTTTTCTATTATGAATAGAACCACAGTAGCATTCTTTCATTGGGGTTCTTTTGAATAGATTCTTTTGATTACATGTTATATGTATTTACATCCTTTTGTTTCAAACTCTCTGAACCCTTATATGTATATCTCTTTGGAGAAGCAGTTTATTTTTAAACTGAAAATTATTGTCTTTACGTTTGGACCCTTCTTCTATTTTTACTTACTATCATTGTAATATATTTGTGTTTATTTCTACACCTTATTGTTTACTATTCTATTTGCACCTCCTGTTTCTGGTTCTCTATTTTATAAATTTCATTTTGTGCCTCTTTGGGGAAGTTTATTATTATTATTATTATTATTATTATTATTATTATTATTATACCCTTCCATCTCACTCTATTTATTTAGTGATTACACATTCTTTTACTTGTTACCCCAGATGTTACAAAATGAATCCTTGGATTATTGAAGTTAATACAGAGATTTTATATTTTCCTGGACCATAAAATAGTCTTATAATATTTTTAACTTTCTTCATCTCTTTACATGCACAATCTTCCTATTGAGCATTTCGATTGTCCATGTATGTATCAGGATGTGTTTTGTGTGTGTGAGTTTAGATATAAACATATTAATATTGTTTTATACACTCAATATTCTTTAGATTTACCCACATATATACATATTTCTTTCTTTATTTCTTGAATCTCTGACCTTGGAATTGCTTATTCTTTTGTCAAAGAAAAACTTTTTGCACTTCTTAAAATTTTCTTTTAAAAAATTTTAAATTAAATATATTAGGGTGACATTGGTCAATAAAATTGCATTAGTTTCAAGTGTGCAATTCAATAATACATCATATGCATATTGCATTGTGTGTTCACCACTCAAAGTCAAATCTCTATTCATCACCTTATATTTGATCCCTTTAACCCTCACCTACTTCTTCCTCTCGCCACTTTCCCTCTGGTAACCCCTAGACTGTTGTCTATGAGTTTTTGTTTGCTTTGTTCATTTGTTGTTCTCAGTTTTATATTACACATATGAGTGAAATAATATGATTTTCAATTTCTTCTGAGTGGCTTATTTTGCTTAGCATGATAATCTCAAGATCCATCCATGTTGTTATAAATGACAGTATTTCATCTTTTGCTATGACTGAGTATATTCCATTGTATGTATCTATGCATTGGTGGTATAGTGGTGAGCATAGCTGCCTTCCCTTTCGTATTCTTTTCAGTCATATGTGCTGGTGACTAGTTCTGTCAGTTTTCACTTACTTGAAAAGGTTTTTATTCAATTTGATTTTTAAAGATAGTTTTATTAACTAAGAATTCTGTGTTGGTATAGATAAGGCATAAACTTAAATGTGTAATCAATTGTTTTATTTATTCTTCTAGCCAGTGTTTCTCCATCTATCATTTTTATGACTTTGGTCATAATTTTTTTTCAGTTTATTATGTTGACATATTTTGAATGTTGATTTATATAATAAAAACCATAAATTATAAATAAATTAAGTTTCAGTAGTAATATTGTCTAAATTAACTCCTTACATTCTCTAAACCTAATTATTCAAAAGACCAAAGTAATTAGCATCTGTGCAGTCCTCAGTTTTTCTCTTTGTTATCCCTATGCTTATAACTCTGTTGTTATTTTTATGTGATCTTCTAATTTTTCTAAATTCCACAGCTGAAACTCTTTCCCCTTTATGTTTAATTTCTTTAAGGAAAATAGTATTCATATTTCTTGCAGATTTTACCTTTTTAAGGGATTTAGTAATGGTACTGTAGAAAAAGTTAAACAATGAAATATCCCATTTATGAATAAGACAAAACAAAACAATTTCAAAAGAATGATTACACTTGGTCTATAGGTATAGTGTGTTTGAGCAAATATTCTGATTTACAAAAATTGTATTTTCTTCTCTGGAATAGTCTGAATGCTTTCTAGATCAGTTATTTTTACATGTTTGTTTAATTTTACAGTAAAACATGAACATTATAAACTCAAGATTCCCTTTTCTTTTTTTGAATTTTATTTTGGCACTATCATAGCAACACTTATTTACAGTAATAGGTTAGTTATTTATTCCTAAACATCCTTAATTTTTCTTACTTACTAATTCCCAAATTTCATTGAACTGACATACTATTAACGTGTGATACCTCTTTGGGCAAGTTTTATCATATGAAATAGCTAGAAGCTTTCTTTTATAGTGATAAAAACTCTATCGGTTTTTAGGTGCCAGCTCACTGCTCAACATGAATAGAAAATATCTGGAAAAAAAAAGCCTATACAGTGAAGGCTTGTGCCTCAGATACTTTGATCTAAAATAAAATGTGTATTCTACTCTGATTTCGGTAATGCAAGTATCTGTTTATAGCTAAGCCTTTATTTTTTCATTCCATTCCTAACACCTTTGACCCAGAACCTTTTCTCACATAAGGTAATCTTCATATTACCTACACAGATTAAAACATAGCCTTAATTGTAAACCAATGTAAAATGGGAAGGATTTATTTTATAAGGATTGAATATGCTTGCAGTTTTATGAAATTAAGTAGAAATTTTATCTTTTTATACTTTAAAAATAAATATGCAATTCATATGATAAATTATTGAATTTAATGAATAAAAGATTGTACTTAATACCTCAATTTATCTACATTACCAGTAAATCCATTACTAACTATATTATGTACTCTTGTGTTCTGTATGTTTTTAAAAATCCTTTATAACATTCTATCATCTACAATTTTTGTTTTATTTGTTCTTAACATTTGATACTTAATGGAGGCCAGAGGAGAGGTGAGATATTTAATAGCATATTTGAAATAAAAAACAATTCTAAATAAATTTCTAAACATGAACACTTCAACTGACAAATTCAATATAAACCCAACTGTTGCCTGAGTATTTGGGAAAGAAATCAAAAAGTGTCATATACTCGCAGTGGCATAATAAACAAATGTTAATTGATGTGCTTTGTTTGAAATACTTCCAGGGAGACTTGCAATGAGCAAGGCTCTTCTGTATAGGCAATTCAGCAGCATATGTTGGCACATCTAGGAAAAGTCATCATGTATAAATGCTTTATGCCATCTGGTATATGACCTAAAATATCAAAAAGAAATATGTACAGCTAAAATGAGTATGTGTCTTTATTTGGAGTACCTTTGACTCATCACGTAAAGCACTTTGCGTTTAACATTTCATGGTGAGATCTGCAAAATAAGGTTTGTTTTTATTCTTAATGATATTTCCATACCCCTAATGTACTCTATAAAGCATGAAAAAGAACAAACAACACTGTTAGTCTCTATTCTCTCAGTACCTATTTCTCTCCTCCTCCACATATGCCTCCTCTTTTAACATAAAATGGAAATCGAGTGTGGAAAGGCAGATGTATTTTTGGAAGAATATATTTTTTTAGATACTTATCAACAGAATTCTAATGTAACAGATACATTATTTTAAGAGAACAAAAATATTTGTAGAGCTTTTACAATGCATCAGGCACTATGCTAAGTATCTTACATATATTAACTCATCTAAACTCTATAGCTCTCCTACCATCATCATCACCAATACAGATTTGGGGTCTGAGTCTAAACAAGATTACAATGAGTGACTGATGGGGGATGCACCCAAGGGTTAGCTTTACCCAAGGGCTCTGACATTTTTATTTCACTGTGCTCTCTCCAGTATATAATATAAACAAAGAACTAATATTTATTGAAAAATTATTTGCATGCTAGACACTCTGCTAGAAAATATGTTCAATTTTTGTGTTTAATTTTTACAATGACACTGAAGAAAGGGAGTTTTATTATCATCCCATTTTAGGAATAAGAAAACATGCTCAGAGAGGTTAAGTAATTTGTGTGAGATCTCACAGGATATTCCCAACTAGTCCCTTTCTTAATCTACTACATCTATCCTTCTTAATGTGTATATAGTAGTAGAGCCTGAGATTCTGAATTTATATCATGCTCCTGAGAGGAAATGACAATAGTGAAAGTCTAAGGACCACAATTTTAGCAGCAAGGAGTTACTCATGCCTCCCTCCTTGGTGAGATTTTATAACTCCTGTAGGAAATAGTTTTCTAAAGACTACCATTGACTTACATTCAAATTTTGAGGTTTAAAGAAAAAAAAAATATATATATATATATAATTTTTTTCCACTAACAAAATATTCCCTGCTCTAAGATTTCTTAAGTACAGGTGGAGACAAAAAAGAGACACAAGAGACAGAGATAGAAGTTGCTGCACACTGTGCTGCAGCAGCTTAACATCTTATTTTTTTCTCTTTCGAGCTCATGTCAAGAGTAGTGTGAGTTAGCTTGAATCAGGGTGTGTTTGCTACATTTTCCTAATTATTGATGGAAAATTCAGAACTCTGGAGAGGCTCTTTTTTTTCCTTTGTATTGCTACTACACCATAACTCCTTGGGAGAATTTCCCCTTGTGCTGACTTAACTATCTTTCTGCCAACCATCTTTACACTCAATACAAAGACATGTCCCTGCTTATGGTTAGAATATATATGTGTGAGAGAAATATTCTTCAAGAATACCACTTTTTCTTTGAATACTAAATCAGTAAAATTAACATTGATATTCAAAAAATGCCATGTGTTTCTTAATAACAACATCAAGTTTCAACAATGCAATAAGGAAAATCCTGAATTTTAAAGCCTACATGGGCATTTCTAAAAAAATAAGGACCAATGATGAAATTGTAAATGTATAAATAATGTTTAAAGATAGAGTTTGAGGTAATGTTTATCAGCAGGCTAAAGAGTAGTAAATTCATGAATTTGGACTCTATTGTAAGTAGTGGTCATTACTATTTTGTATATATCTACATCCAACAAATACAGACTTATATTTATGTGTAGTTGGCATTTAAGTCACGGAATTGTAACAGATTAATGGTTTTAAGAAAAAAAAGGAAGATTTTTTTTTCTTTTTTTTTTTAAAGGTGACTATAGACACATAATCATGATCCTATCTGATACATCTGCTAACATAAAAGTGACAACATAACAAAGTTGTGTTCAGCACAGCAGAGATTGAATCAAGTCTTCTCTGGGTTGGTGGTGGGAGGAGCAGCAAAGGCTGGAGCATTAGCTCTCTATCTTAGGGAAACCCTGAAAGGAACTGACACCTGTTGAGCTCACTGTCTGTTAGACTGATCATCCTCTGTTGTCTAAGTTAACCCTCACAGAACTCTGAAAGGAAGCTATTATTTTTATATCACAAATGGAAAACAAGATGGAACTAAACTAAGCACAAAATGTAGGCCTGGAGAGGTTAATTCGACTTCCCAGGCTTACATTCTTAACTATTAAATGGAAAAGCCAGACCTTTTTCAGATCTTTCTAACTGCAAATCTCATATTATTTCCTGGCTACTTTCTGCAGGAAAACAAACAAACAAACAAAATTTTTTATAGATCAGGAAACAATGCACTTGACTGAAATTTGAAACTACGTTTAAGTTGAATGCCTTGGACATCAATGTGGGAGGCATTACCTGGGCTTTCAACCAGGTAACCATCACAAAAGGCGGGAAATGACTTCATTTTGCTTTTTGAGAGAGCTGGCATCTGGATCTGGAACCTATCCAGTTTGGGAGGGAAGAAAGCAAGGAGCCAAATGAGGCATGAGGAAGAGGGCATCAAGCTTCTATAATGCATGGTCATGCTACCCTGGAAAAAATGTATTTTATCAGAAATTATGTCATGAGAAGACATTTTTGTTGGTCCATTCATTTACTCACACATTTATTTATTCATCACTTTCTTTGTAATGGAAGAGCTCAGAGAAATATGTTTGCATAACACTACATATTGTTATTGATTTTTAAGTACCTTTTCTTATGAAAAATTAAGCCATGGAAGCCAAGCAGAATAAACAACCCAGGTATTGTGATAACTCTTTTACAGATGAACCTCCAGAATTTGAGAAGTTAAATAATGTTCTCAAAGTTACAACAGCTACTAAATGTCTTAGACACAGTTTCATTTGTTGTTTCAAATTGAAATGTTCTTTCCAGGATTTCCACCTAGTTAATAAGTGTAAACATGATTATATACTGATTCTAACATCCAGGGATAATTAAAATCAAAACTATTTTAAGAAGACATTAAATGAGAACTGCCAATCAAGTTTTTTTTTTTTCCTGAAACAGTAAAAATAAGGTTCTCTATAAATTCCAACATTAATTTTCTAGCATTTGGAAGTTATTTTGAGTCTTCATTTCATTTTTTGGTGCTTAGCTACTTGTATGATTTTTTACCTTATTTTTTACAGATTTTTTTGCATGTTATTCCTTCCTATCTTTTTTTTTCACAGTAATCCATATTTACTTACCTGCTTATTGCTATTTTCTGCATTACTTTAACCCTTTATTTTTTTAGTATCATAGATTGTTTTCATTTTTTTTCCTAACAATAATTTCATCTGAATCATGCAATAGTCAATCTTTTAGCAGTAATTTCATTGAGCCAAGCCTGATCTTGGAATCCTAAAGAAGGAAGTTAGATGTTCACATGCAGAACATTTTTCACTTCGTTTTTTATCACAGTATCGATAGGCATATAAAATGAATCCTGAGTGACTAATAATGAGCTGTGTGAAAATGGATAATATTGAACAAAAGTGTAAAAACTGAAATGAAAGGAGGCAGCATTAAATTTATTTATAAGAGAGAATTCCTAATATAAATCTATTGTGAACATTCTTAAAAGTATAATATATGATGTTTTGAAACTTACATCTTCATTTATTATTACCAGTTCTCGCCCGGGAAAATAGCCTCCAGCCATTACAAAAAAAGATGTAATTAAAAATTAGTCATGGACATTATTGAACATAAATAGGAAAATACAGAAAATAGCTCTTTCCTGAGTAAAGATTGCATAAATATTGTGGAATTTTTGTGTTCGTTTTATTTTTTTGATATTAGAACATGCTCAGTTTAATCTAAATCTAAATCCTAGATACAAAGCTCTTTTCCTTTTCTACTTAACACAAATTTTGTTCTATAGAAATTTTCTGTTGATTTCAAGGAAAGTTTAGATTATGCACAGAGCAATGAAATTCTTATTTAATAAAACATCTACATTACTTCAACTGCTTGCTTAATTTCTTTTAAAATAAATTTCATAAATGCTTATGAAATTCTTGTGTGGGAAGTGTACAAATTTAAAATAGGTATTATATCACTAAATTTTCAAATTTTATTTTTCTTATTTCTTTAAAAATTATTATGATTTTTAAAATCATTTGGGAAACTACATATTTTTGCTTATAAAGGTTATTTTTATTTGATAGGAAGAATGCAACATCATTCAAAGAAAACAAACATACATTTTATCTTTTATTTAATAATACATCATTTCCCCCTGCATTTAATTGTATTTTAACTGGTTTCTTTTTATTTCAACAGGCTGAGTTAAATAACCTAATGGATCCTTTCACTAGATATGGTACAAAACTTTCATCGAATGTAGGGGATGAAATTTTCTCCAAATATATAGGATGGAGAATTGCCAACACACTTTCCAAGCTATTCTTCTCCTTCACTGATGCCCGTATTCTTCCTTTGAAAAAACCATTGATAAAACAGGATCAAAAGAAATACCTGAATAAAAAGCAGCATTTCATGAAGAAGAGAGTTCTACATTTTACTCTGAGGTAAAGTAAAGTGCTATTCAAAATAGTCCTGTTATTCTAACACATCATATTTCAAAGTCATGGAAATTATATATGATCAAGTGCCACATTATTTAACACAGTTTCTCTTTTTTAATTCAAATCTTGGCTCTACCACTTAGATATTTTATCATGAGCAGGTACCCACTTCTCAAAAACCATTTTTTTAATTTAACATAGATATTATTATATAATATAAATCAATGTTTCAATTTGTGAAAGCCTCCTTCCCTTTGCTTACCTTCATTTGCCTAGTTTACTCCCATCTCTCCTTATCACTAAGTTCTTCCAGGGTCTATAAAAAATATAGAAAATTATAAGTACATTTTAAATTTCCATTTTTACATGAAAGTTAGCATACTAAATATACTGGTTGCATTTTTCACTTAACTTCATTTTTTAAAGATTTTTCCATGCCAGTACATAGAGAATTTTCTCATAATTATTATTTCTAACTATTATGATTTCCTTAGTAAGGATGTACTGAAATTTATTTAACTGATTTTCTGTTGGTTGGCATTTGGTTGGTTTAGATTGTCTGCTACTACAGACAAGCATAAAAGTAACCTTTCACATATATCTTTTTACACGTGTATGGTAAATTCTCAGAAGTGTGATTGCTGTGTCAGAGGGCATATCCTTTGTAATGTGGGTAGATATTTCCAAATTGTCTTTTAGAGGTGTTCTATAAATTTAATGTATGAGAGTGCCTGTTTCTCTTTAGACTTTCCAACAGATAGTGTTGATAAACTTTTGGGTTTTGATATTCTGAAAAGTGAAATATAGTTTCTGAAATTAGTTTTAATTTTTATTTTTCTTGAGATGAGTGGTTAGAACACTTCCATATGTTAAAAGGTCTTTTTTTCTTTATATGGGAATTAACTCCTTACTCTTTTGCTCATTTTTCCACTGAGTTTTTATCTTTTTCTTTTTGTTTGCAAGAACTGTTTATTAATCTATGTGTCAGTTTGTCTATGGTAAGATCTATAAATATTTGTCTTTTGCACCATTTTTGTTTATCTTTAAATTTTGCTGATATTATTTTTTGCCATACAGTCATTTTTCTACATATTATAATTTATAAATTTTTCATTATGACTTATAGATATTTTGATCTATTTTGAAAGCTCTTTTCATTTTAGGATTTAAATTTTGTCACATTGTCTTCTAGTACTCTTAACGATTTATCTTGAACATTTAAGTCATTGGTCCAATAAGAGGGTTTTTTTAGTGTATGGTATGAGGTGTTTCTCCAGATGGCTATTCAATTGTCCCAACAACACTTATTGAGTTATCTACCTCCCTTTGACACTTAATAAAAATTTTAAATACTATCTTTATTAAAAACTAAATTCTCATTTTTTTTTCCTATGTTCCAAAGTAGTTTCAGTAATTTGGAATGATCTACTCTTTCAAACTCTGGTAGAATTTCCTCTTAAGACATCAGTACCTTATGCCTCTTCTAAGGGTAGCTATTTGTAAAATTTTTCTATTTTATATAGCTATTGGCAAGGCTGATATTCAGCCATAATGCACAGGTACAGCTAGATTCAGTTATTATTGTTTGAGGCTCCTGTCATAAACTTATCTGGCATATCAACCCTGAATGTCAGTCTCTTTCTTCTTAAGTCAATTTTAGCAAGTTATGCTTTCTCTAAATATTATTTTCATCTCATTTTTCAGAATTTATTGGGCCATATTGAAAAGTAGCATCTTAAGATTCCTTTCATTGTCTGTTTCTGTGGTTGTTCTGTCTTCAGCCAATTCTTACTTTGTGTATTTGCGTTTTCTCTTTTATATTCTCCTTCATTAGTTTATTAAGTATTTCATCTATTTAATATATTGTTATCAATGAACCAGATTTTGTATTTTAACTCATGTATTTTTGTTCTTATGTCTATGAATCTGTTATTACTTCTATTCTTTGATTTATTATGTGGTTCATTTTCTAATTTCTTAAAGAAGATGCTAAATCATTTTCATAATTTTTTTCTTCACATTTGTCTAAATCATTATTTGAGTTCCAAAATTAAATTATGGGACTCTTGTTGCCCAAAGGCAGACTTTATTGCAGGCATTATAATTTGAGTGGAACAAGACTAGGCAAGCTTTCTTTTTGTACACAGTCAACAGAAAAATAGACACATACTTGAGAAGAGTTTTGACATAGATTTAAGAATTTTTAAAAGAATTCTAATATCAATGAGGAAGATATGTAAATTTGAGATTAATTATCACATAGCTTGTACTTTAGTAGTTTCAGGTACAGAAATAAATATTATAAAAATATCCTTCACCATATGTTATAAATATTTATAAGACCGCAATATGATCAAGGTGCAATGAAAAGTCCAGCTTTAAATGTCATGGATATTACTATTTACTTCAGAATCCCCAAATATCTTTTGTATATTTTTAAGGACAACAGACATGAAAGAAAAATCAATCTGGAACCACAAAGAAAGGACATTGAACAAGTATACTATGGTTTCTCATTCATGGGAAGTTAAAGAAAGGGATAGTAGGAAGAAACTAGAAAACAAGAAGAAATTGGATATTGACAAAAGGAAATTAAAGAAACAGCAAGTGAAAGGGTAAATAGATGGTGAAAAGGCAGATGGAGGTGAATGGTGCCTGATGGGACACGTAAAGGAAAGACAGAGAGAAAAGGAGACATATTGAGAATGGTGAAAATAGCAGAATGGAGAAATAAAAGTTATAAGCAGAAAGATGAAAGAGACCAAAAGGAAAGGGAGATGAAATAATTAAGGGGAAAGACATATTGAGAATGACAGATATTCACATGGTTTGGAGTAGGGGAACAGAAGAGACAAAAGAGGGATGGGGTTAAGACCCAAAGAGTCCTATAGGCTTTGAAAGATTAGTAAATTAAACTTCTCATCAGACCCTACAGTTCATTATGTACATGACAATCATTCCTCACTGATCTTTGAAAATATCATCTCCTTATCTTTCTTTCTTACAGCTCATAATAGGTCCTAGCAATTAAACTTACAGTCCTTGAATCAGATGAGAGAGCCATAGTGTTACAGCCATCTTGGCGTCTCTCTAGAAGAAACACCTCAGTGTGGCACAGCTCCCAGGGTGACTTTCACGTTGCACCATTCACATTGTAGTGCATGTGAACAGTGCCCCCTAGAGTTGTGAATATTTCCGACTCCAGTTTGGGGTGTACTAATCTCTGGGTACAACAGAGGTGAATGGAGTAGGGCTGTCGCTCAATAACATCAAGACTAAAGTGAGGTCAGGCCTGGCTGAACACTCTCTATTTTCTATTAACAGTATGAGATAATGGGACATACCTGCTTTTTTAAAAAAAATGTTAGAAAGCAAATTTAAATCTAAGCTATGCGTTGAAAATATGTTACTGACTCACTAAACATTAACCATAGGAGATTTTATTTTTTCCACTTGTTGATTCTCCATCTATTCAGCAGTCCCATAGCTAGTTCCATTGGTTAGTTCTCCATCTCCTCCCACTTCCAGGTCCACAAACTGGAATTAATATACTTAATGAATATCTGAATAGCTGTTGAAGTCCCACAGGTAAAGCACAAAGGTATAGTTTAAAGCCCATGATATGTTCAGATCATTTTCACTTCTGAAAGGTCTTCATGAATAGGGTCATATCACCAATTCCTTGGCAAGTATTCCTAGAAATCTCCAGTTTGTGTTTTCAACAAATAGCAATGTGAACAGCAAGAAGGCCAACATTTAAGAGCTCCTACAGAAAAGGTGGCACATTTAAGAGGTAGGAGGACAGGAAATTTAAGATATGTTTCTTTATTGCCTCAGAGCACTAAAGTATATTTATTTCAGTGTGTAGATTTGCAAATTTAGTAGTAAAGATAAAATGGGAGCTTTTGCGGAGGAGTGGGGGAGGCTTTCCTATTGATAAAGCACCTGCTTCATCTCATGACCTATAATTTGTTCCAAAAATATTTTTCTCATTTGTGTTTCTAGCCTATTAAATTCTTTGAAATCAGGAATTCTGTTTTTTTATACATTTATAAACATATATTTTGCTCTGAATGACTTGCAGATTTGACTCCTTTATAAATTTTTCAAAAGAAAATTCATTATTTTACTTCTATATATTGATTTTGTTTGTTTGTTTTTAAGTTAGTGGAACATACTATTGGATGCATGCTCTTTTTGCCCCTCAGCAGTTTTTTAAAAATGAAAAAATCATTATGGTTCTTTACTATATCATAAAAGCTGCAGCCAAAAAAAAAAAAAGCATATAGTATAGTATTTTCAAAGCACAGTATTTTTATTTTCCCTCTTTGTCAGTAAACCTATCTTAAATTTACCTTAAGGCTGAGAATTCAGAATGCTGAAGGCCAAATTTTCAAAAACCAGTTTCCACATCTGCACTTTTGGGTTGCATAGATTCTGAAGTTTCTTGTAAATGTATTTTCTAAGCTTATGCCTTGAATCACTAAAAATCACAACTAATTATCTGCACATATGTGAAGACTAGGAAGAAATTAACCTAAAACTTTATCTCTGATCATACTTAGTCTGCTCAAAATTTTATGTGACAAGAGATCCCAGGTGAAACTAACATGAACAGACTAAGAATATTTATTATCATTTAGGCAAGAAATTTTACATGGCTGACTTCATAAAATAGGGTGGTTGTACTCAAGGCTACCGCATGTCCTCCACAGCCTCCTTTATAAATGGAGTTATCTTCCAAGTAGTAGAACTAGAAGGTACTAACATTTATTGAATGGTGACAAAGTGGGGGAAAAGTAGATACAATGTCCCATGAGTGAGGCTAAAGAGCAGGCTTTATTGGAGAGAGCAATAGTCAGCAAAAAGGGGCACGTGGTCCTCTTTTCTCATGATCTCATTGAGAGGTGTGCTGGAGTCAAGGGAAGCAATCCAGCATTCACGGGGTTTGCATTTGAGGGAAGAGGCCCTGCCTGACTGCTACTCTACGTATAATGTAATATAAATATGAAAATGACTTTTTTAACAATGAAATAATGTAAGTGTGAAAATGACCTTCTTAAGGAAGAAATAAAAACATTTTAGTCTCAGTTGGCAAGCCATCTGAAGTTGGGCATCAGCTGGATAGGAGATGCTAGAAATGCCATTAGCCCAAAATCTGGAGCCCGTGGGAAGTGCTCTTAGAAGGAGGCCATTGGGCTCCTTGGGAAATTGGGTTTGGGATAAACTCCATCAAATGGGAGACTCCTAAGACCCCTGTTTCTAGCAGTGAGTTACCAGGCAATTCAAGATCTCTGACATCAGAGCTGAACGATTTTGTTTACCACCCCACATGAAGGCATTTTATAAACAAGACACTGTGATGAACATGACCCTCAGATGTAGATATGATTTTTTAATCCATTTCATAGATTTTATATATCTAGAAAATCTCCATTTTATAGATGCAGATACTGAGAAGCTAAGTAATTTGCTCAAAGAGTCACAACTACGATGTGTGGGAATTTGAACATAAACAAATGCATTGTGACTCCCTACTTTCTTTCCCCTCATGTGAATTTTAGCTGCTTTGTTTCCCCTGATACAAACTTCAGTTGATGGTGAAGACTTGAGCAGTTGTTAAAAACTTATCCCCAGATCATAAGAAAAACTTTTTATTTATTTATGTTTTTCAGGTTCTGTCTCTTGGTTTTCAGAACTTAATATTGATGAAGGGACATTTTTTTCTGCATCTCTCTAGTTAATATTAGGACATCTCTGTCAAGGAAGAAGCACTTTCCAGGGGGTCAGTATGATTTTGACTAAGGCCAGTGGAGGAAAAAATATACACATATAAAGTATATTTCATATGATGTGTAACTAATATATCATATATAATATGTTATGTATTATAATTATATTACATATCATAACTATATAATTATATATGTACACATATATAATTTTAAAAAAGAGTTTCAAACAATTCTTTGAATTTTAAAAAATTGATGAGATCATCAGCTTAGATCATCTAAAGTGTAAAAACTTCTAGAGATTGAAATGTTCAGAAAGAGTAGTAATGTGGTATACTATATATAATATATGTATATCTATGTGCAGACAAGAGAGATGAATTTTTATCCTCTAAAAAAACATTTGCATATATCAAAATACCAAGAAATTACGAAGGTAGATTGTCAGATGCAAAACTCAATGGCTTTTCTGGTTATTTCACAGGCTTATAGGACTTTAAAAATTTTTACTAGTCTTGCCAATTCTTTTTTTTTTTGAAGACAAGATTTATTCATGATACATTGATAACATTTTCAATGGCACATTTTCTTCTATCAGTTTATTCAACAAATAAGGTACAGTGATATGCACTTAGGGATTAATTTCTCCCCACAACACTTTTAAACTCTGTACTTCATACTCCATTTTCATTTGTGAAAGTAAAACATAATCCAAACAAGTTAGCCAGACTATGTAAAAATCTTTATGCCAAAGACTGCTATGAAATCAGAGGTCTCAGAGCAGGTTTAAAACATCCTCTGAACAAGCTTCAGGTGTTTTGAGACATGGAGCCTAGTGGGGAATAGCAAAAATCTGGAGTGATGGAAGACACCAATCAGGAGAATGAGAGAAGGTACCAGGATTATGTGAAAATTGTGTAACACATCTTATGTCTTCATGCATGTCTTCATTATCTCCAAGCTATATCACTGCTGCATTTCTAAAATTTCTGAATTTGTTTATAAATTTGGTGTGTGCTGCAGATATGTCCTTCTCAAAAACTCTGATTTTCACATTTTAAATTCCCTTTTAATGTTTTTTTTCTTTAATCTTCCAGCCCCTTCTTAAAAGCATGTATCAACATCCAACAGTAATCATGCCTTATATTTTAAATAAATTGTCATATCCATTTATCATTCTGAACAGTTTCCACTTTCAATGCCAACTCTGTCACTGCAATATAAGATCAGTAATTGCTAAGCATCCATCATATCTGAAGTGATATGTCACTGAATTCTTGGGTGTTCACAATAGTTCACTAACCTGAATCCTGTCGAGCTAGAACTAATGTCGAGTGGTCTCTTTCTGTTTTTTTTTTTCCCTACATAAAGCCATTCAAAGAAAAAAGTCTATCTTTAGTATTGTAATTTTACTAAACCATTTATATAAGCAAACCAATATTGTCACACAGAAGTCTAAGCACAGCTGGCTGACAAATCAACCAACCATTAGCATACTGATTTCAAGCAAGAAGAGCTTGTGATAAGTGAATCATAGCCAAACCAAAAAAAAAGTCACATATAATAATTTCACTAGCTTCTTTTCTTACTGGGCAATAAATAGCATGTGTTGCAGTGGCAGTAATTTTCAGGAGTGACTTTCTTAAGGCCAAGCATTAAAAACAATCTAACATACTCATCCTCACAAAATACCAAATGCTCATGGGTCTTATTCCTACAATGCTCACCTCCTGTCCCTTGGTAAAATACAGGAAGAAGGACAATAAATAGTGAAGTCTACTTGGCACTCAGACAGCTTCCCCGATAGTACCGTATCTGGCTGGGAGAGATTAGCCTGTGAAGTGATGCAGCCCACGGTGTAGGCAGGGGGATTTACCCCATTCTGAGAACCTGGCCAGCAACCCTCTGTTAATATTCTGTGTATTGGCCTTTGAGGCATTTTAGTCAAGTGTGAGTTTGACTAACCCAGACCAAAGACTTTCTAGGTTTATTTTCAGTGTATCAATATGTTGCAGCAATGGTGTAAATGGGGAGGAAGTAGGGGAGCAGCAAAAATGGCCCCAGAAACAGTAATCACAACTGAACAAGCCTAAATCTACCAGCAAGACCCTCTGCTTCATTTTGGAAAAGCTTCCAACATCTCTATATTCATTCTAGCAGTCCTCAGTCATCACATAGCACTTGCTGTCACAGAGTTCTAAACACAGCTGGTCAAAGAATCAACCACACGTTAAGCATAATGATATCAAGCAGGGAGAGGCTGTGACTAGTGCATGCATATAAAAGAAAAAATCCATAAAATAATTAACAAGCTCCCTTTTGCCTTCTCTTTTTCAATTTTATATACTACTCTATTAATAATCCCAATGTTATGAAAATCTTTTAAGTTCTGGATGCCAGCATATGCAGAATATCCACTGATATTACAGGAATCCAGATAGTACGTAGTATTACTGTAACTTCTTACACTCCTGGCTTTGTAAGCAGTCACTTTAGCCCTGTATTTCAGAGTTCTGGTTGATACTAGTCCAGATTTGTTTGTATGAAAAAGTGATAGGCTTGAGGTACTGGTAATTTAGCTGGATGACATAAAAAAGAAAAATACAATTGCTTTTTGGAAGAATGTATGCACAAAACACTATATATTTAAGAAAAAACATAAATAGATGGAAGCACTAAGGGATTCTCAAGAACACATTTTCTCTTTCCTTCCCATGGTCAGGGATGCATCTAATCCAACCATGACTCAGTGGGGTTTCCAGTCATCAGAAATGGAAATTATTCAGTGTTCATATGTTCTGTTACTAAGCAAGCTTCACTGTCAAAGAACCATTCCATATCTTTCACCATTAATTGTGACTATATGTGACCAGAAGAGTGAGAATTGGACAAGAGAGCAGTTAATTTGATTGATGTAGACAACCAAAGTGGGTAATTCAGACCCTTGAAATTTCCTTTAGGACTTGAATAATCCTATTTGGCTGTCTCAGTGAGTCATGACATGGGATAATTGCCATATTTTCCCTCCACATGTGGACAGCCACTTCTGATACCATTTTATCAGCCCACTTACATTGAGATTCTATTGGTGACTAAGGTGATGAGGAGTAAAATTATGTTTGGGTAGATTTTTAAAACAACTAAGTTTAATATGAGGCAATCTAGGCTCTCTCTCATGCACGCAGAAAAGCAGAAACGAACCACCCCAACAACAATTAAGGTTGGTGGGGGGAAATGCCACTTTAATACCCACTGGTATCTGTAAAGCATGATAGAAAGCAAACTTCTAGACTTTTTGTATGACTGGGACTGCAAAAGATTACTATGTTTGGCACTGTCTTGGAAGAAAATAGGTTACTACTATTAGGGAGTCACAGAGGATGAAATAGGTGCAGAACAATAAAATACCCTCTGTATTTTAATGAAAAGGGAATTTAAGAAATTAGGTGTGCAAGTCTGATTTGGGCATGCATGTCCCTCCACCTCTCTTTCTTTCTTTCTTTCTTTCTTTCTTTCTTTCTTTCTTTCTTTCTTTCTTTCTTTCTTTCTTTCTTTCTTTCTTTCATTTCTTTTTGAATTCTGGTAGACATTTGCTTGGAATAACAAAGGAGAACAGTTAAGTTTTCTACAATTTTATGAAATTAAGCATGCCTATTTGAAAACTTCAGGAGTACTTCAGGCCTATCATTTCTTCCAGCAAGAGCCAGCATGAATAATTTACATTAGTAGATTATGTTGCTTTGCTTCCTCTTCTCCCCTAAGCATCATGATCACTGCAAGGACTTGTCCTTGGCTAGGAGCTGGAGAGTTCACTTCCAGCTGTGAGGAGGCCGACCAGTCAAAGCTGTCACCTGTTTGAAGAGCCATTCCCATGAAAAGCCATAGGAGTCATGTGGTCCAATGCCCTTCTTGTATTAGAGGAAACTAAGATTTCACAAGGTTACCTAGGAGATAAGGAACAAGACAGCAGACTTGTAATAAGAGTCCAAGATTTTCTCACTTCAATATGATTCCATATTTGAAAAACTTCCATAGTTTTCACAAAGATGTAGCAACACTCTAATGGTTGAAATAGACTCTTTTCAAAGAGCGCATAGATAGGAATCAACTAAATTTTTGTTAAAATCTTTAGGGACTCTTGTATGAAAATAAATGTCTAGTTATATTTATGTAGCAATTTTTGTATTATCGTCAATGCCGCAGCTCAGCTATGCTCCCCCCAGTTCCTGCATCAGCATCTCTTTTAAACTTATAAGAAGCCACTTTCCTCTGCTAAAGCAGCTACCTTAAAATGTGTTCTCCACATTTGTTTATTTTTTTTAATTGGGCTTCTATAGCTCTGCATCTCAAAGGAGAGTTTTAATAGAGGATAGTAAAATGTCCACATTATAAAATGAAAACTAGTACAAAAACTTACAACAATTAAGTAAAATGGCACTGACTAAGGTGCCTATTAATATAAAGATAGAAAAATAACTATTTTTATTTATAGCTACACAATAAATCCTGTTTCATGCTTATAAACTGCTTGATTTATTTAGGCTTATAAACTGCCAAGATATTCCAACATATACATTGTATTATTTGCAAATAATAAACAGGAAAAAGAAAAGAAAAATAGATACATACAAAGAATCAATTATCCCATGTTCTTATATGATTTTAAGGTTCATTTTCTTTCATACTAAAAAGTCAGGGCATCATTTTCCTGTAAAAACAGCCACACAGCTTCTTTTAACGCTCAGTCATGTGACAACCACACCGATTAGTGTTTTTAAAGCAAAAGATAAGGTGAAGAAGAACATTTGCTGAGCATTCAGCAGCACAATTTAAGGCCTGCTCTGTATTTTTTAATTATTGGGCTAGAAGAATTGGCTTGTGGAGAAAAATAAATATCTTGGCCAGATTCATCCCGTAGAATTTCAACGTAAGCAAACTGAGCATATTAGGCCTCAGGTGCATATAGCTGAAGCATCTGCATGAAAAATAATTTAAATCATTAAATTAAATTAAATGAGTGAGATTCACAATGATACATATTTTTATGTTGGTCTCTTAGTCCTTCAGGAGCCTAATTTGTCCCTTGAACTCTGTACTCAGGTGCATAATCATTTACGTTTTATTTTTATGTAGATGACCTGACAAACACCTCAAATTTAACGTATCCAAAATTTTTCTCATCTCCCTCTTATCCAAATCTGCCCATTCTGTAATTTTCTTAAATGAAAAAGTTCATCTTTCTATTAACTCAGACCTTGAAATCATTCTTATCTTTATTCCACTCATTCTATGCTCAATCTATTAGACAATCCTGAGTCTTTACCTTCAAAATATTTCCAAATACTTTCACTGTTTCCAAATACTTTCACTGTTTCCACCTGATTCAAAAAAGAAGAAAACAAATCAGCGTTTGGGACAGGACAGTCTAGCTGTTGAAATGGCTTTTATAAAGCCTTGCAATAATGATAAAAATAATGGGAAGCTAAGCATAGCTGAAATCTCTACTGTAGGCCAGGCACCTTGCTAAGTGCTGGAAACATGGTGGTGAATCTGACATATATGTGGCCCATCTTCATATGTAGGCTAAAATGGAGGACAGATCAATCAATAAGCAAATGAGGTGATTACAGATTATTTTAAATTCCATGAGTGAAATTAACTAGGTGATAAAATTGAAAGTAATTGGAGGATACCACTTTAGATACCCAGGTAAGATCTCTCTGAGGGAGTGATTTTGGGTAGAGACTTGTTGGAGGAGAATGAGCCTGCCTTAAAAAAGAGACTGTACAGAGGGAACAGTGAGGGCAAGTCCCGGGTGAAGGAGAAGGTTCACTGCATGCGGTAACTAAAAACATGATCAGTGTGGATGCAGAGTAGTGAGTGAGGGGGCGGAAGGAGGGGACTCAAGTTGTCACTGAAGTCAGACCTTCCTGGGCTGTAAATCCAGATAAGGAATTGTGCTTTCATTCTAGTACAAAAGGAAGTCATTGGAAGGCTTTAACCAGAGGAACAGAGCCGATTTACCTTTTAAAAAGAAGAGATTATGGTCTGAAGATGAAGGCTGAATTAAATTGACATTCCCCCTATTCCTAAATCTTCAAGACTTAAAACTGATCTTGAAAATGATCTTGGTTTATACTAAATGTCTGTTGAAAATTGTTTTGCTGAGACCTATTCTTCCCAATCACTGGAATTTCAGTTTGCATCTACAGCCATGTTATTCTGCCAGTTTCATTCAGCCCCTGGGAACTGCAGAAATTCCCTGGTAAACCATTTCTGGCCTGATGAGGGCAACATTTGATCAATTCATTCAATGGGATGGGAATAATTATAATAATAGAACACTATATATGAAACGATACAGATATTTTTAAATTTAAAAATTTAAGGCAATACTCTTGAAGTTCGTCTTTAATTTATGTATTTTGCTTTATAAAATGTAGATTTTGCATGTATTTAATTTGTTTAAAAATCATACATATACCTATAGCTTATAGCAAAATGAAAAAGCAAACAAAACCACATATACACCCACAGACAAGATTTAGAAAAAAATTATGTTCTAGCAAATGTTTTTTTTATACTTAAGCTATTTGCTATCCCAGTGATGACAATAATATTGTGTACATCTGTGACTGTCATCTCTTTTCCTATTATCACATTTCAAGCCATAAACAAGAAAATTTTCCATTTTGATAGTGATTTCGATTCTACAGTTTATTTTATATTACATACATTTTCATACTTGAGGCTTTTAGATTATTCTACTAGCTACAGGATAATTTAAGACAGCTCTATTAAAAAGAAAACTAAACAAAACTTTACTTCCTTACAATATTGTCAGTACGGATAGACCTACTCAAATTGGTTTAGTAAGGTAGAACTCTTCTCACCTCTGATGGTGCTGTTTTCCACAAACACCTCTTATGTATTTTGCTAGTTTAAACCAGTGGTTTTTGAGATGTTAGTTTACAATGTCTTAAGGGGTTTTTCTTCTATCAGTTACTGAAAATTTCATGGAGGTCTTTTGAAGGCCCAAAAGCTACTGACCCCACAGAATGAATTTTTAATGGAGGAAATTTTAGAAACCCAGCCAAATCATGTGTGGCCATTTGGGGTCTGGAAGGCCTTTCTTTCCTTAAATTACATCTACCATGAGAACTCTTAAAATGGTCACCTATGTTGCATTCATTCTAAGGCTACTCCTGCTTGCAATAAATTTGTCTCATGAAAAGTTATCCTATAACTTTGTAATGTAGGCATCCAAAAGTTTTTATCTTTGATTATATTTAAAATGTCATCATAATTCCCTCTTGAGGGTTATATAAAATTATCACAAGGATAAAGAAGTCTAATGATTAATTATAATAAGACTACTTTGTGTTTACATTCTACCTTTCTCTTGCAATTCCTTTATAAACAGAAGCTACTTAATAGATGAGATGCCAATATTTTATCTTCAAAGAGTTTAACGCTTTAGATTTTGATTTATTTTTAGCTCAAGTGCTTCTTCAGCATTTTTCTTTGGTGTAGCATTGTGCACCAAGAGGCAGATATTTTTCTTTTCTATCCTGCTATAAGAAGGTGAAAGGTATTCAGACCACTTTTTACATCGATGTATGCTTAGCAAGAGCTTTAGAAACAATAGGAAGAATGTTGCTTTCTTTAAAAAAAATAGTGGAATATATTAAGTAAATATATTAAGTAAATTTATTCCAGAAATAAAATTCTTGTTCCTATATAGCAGATGAAGAACGATTTGCAAAAAAAGCCCACACCATTTCATATCTTGTATTATGATAAGTTTATAAGCCTTTAGAAAAGTGGTTAAAGTTTTTTGCATAGTGGAAGAACTATTTATGTCTAGAAAGACTTGCACTTTCACAACATAATTTATCCGAAGATTTCAACTCCCCAAGTGGTCTTGTCAGCCCCATGATACAGCAGTGAGTCTATTACCCTCATCTTGAAGTGTAAATTATACTCTCGCCTTGCCTTTACCCTTCAAAGTGCTTACTGTGACTAACCATTTGGTGTCTTTATCCCATAGTTCTTCCTTCTATTTACTTTGGGTATACTTTCTCTCTCTTCCTCTCTTTCTCTCTTCTCTCTCTCTCTTCATCTTTATAAGATAGAAATTCAGAGCACCGATTTTAAAACTGTTATTTTTTTCTAAGGTATATCTTCAAAGCCACAAATTTTTCTCTAAACTCTGCTTTGAGTTGTATTTTTATTTTACCTGAGTATAAAATATTTTATTATACTTGTAATTTCTTCTTTGAACCATGGTTATTTATAACTATACTTTTTATTTTTCAAATATGTACAGGATTCATAGCTATCACTTTTATTCACATCAAATTTAATTCTATTGTTACCAGAGGTCATATGTTGTAAAACTTCAATTTTTAAAAATACTTTTTTTATAGTCTATTAGTAAATGCTCCAGGTGTACTTGAAAATAGTATGCATTCTATAGTTGTGTGTAGTGTTCTATAATGTCAAATTAGCTCAAAGTGGTTGATAGAATAATTAAAATCTCTATAATAATTTTCTAAAATATTTATTCTAGTTTTATTGGTGAGAGAGCGGTGTAATAATCTCCAACTATAATTGTAGATTTTATTATATTGCTGTTTTATTCTGCCCGTTTGCTTTGTTTATCGAATCTCTCCTATTAAGTAAATATACATTTATTTTTTTTAACGTTTCCTGAGAAATTGACCCTTCTAATATTATAAAATATCACTCTTTACGTCTGGTTAATCTCCCTTGCCTGAGAATCTGCATGACCTGAAATTAATATTTCTATACCTTTTTTAGTGCTTACCTTTTTCATGATAATGTTTTTCCTACTCTTTCTCTTTCACCTTTTCTGTGTTTTGAAATTGAAAATATATCTCTTATAGATAACATATGGTTAGGTCTTTTTTTAAAATTGTTTGACATTGTCTTTTAATTAGAATCTTTCATTCATTTAAATTTAACGTAAAAATTGATGTGGTTGGATTTAGAGCTACCAATTTTTCAATTTGTTTTCTCTGTTTGCATCTTTCCCTCATCTGTTTCTCTTTCTCTGCCTTATGGTTTAATGAAATATGTTTTACTATTCCTTTTTTTTTTTAAACATCTATTGGCCCTTTATGGTCATGCTTCTATTTTATTTTATATTATTTAGTGGTTGTTTAAGGTATTATAGTATATACCTTCAATTATCAAAGTTTCCTTAGTATTATACTGCTTTATAGAAAATGTAGGAACATTGTAGAGTCTCTGGATTCTGGTAATTTCCTGTGAAGAGTTCTGATTTCTGTTAGTGCCAGAAATTTAATTGTTGGCTGATTACCTTGAACTTGTGGAGGGTTGGTTTTCACTTTATTAGGAGGGTCTGTTTTAGTTTAGCCCTTACTCTTAGGAAAAATTTCTTAGTTCTGGAGCATATTCTTTATTCTTAAGGTGTATCTTTTGGAGTTTAATGGTCAGCTAACAGTTTGGCCAAGATCCTCAGACCTAGCAGTATGCAAATCTCAAACTCTTTTCTGTAGTTGTCAACAGCTTACGTTTCTGCTCAGCTCTTCAACCTTTCAGTCGCTACTTTTCACTCTGCTCCTTAGAGTCTCTTCCACATGTTCAGTTCATAGGTCAGACTTGGAGAAAGGGTATATACAGATTTCCAGATTTTGTCCTTTATGGTGCCCTGTTTTGGGGGATTTTCTCTATTAATTTCCAGCTACTCTGGAAACCTCAAACTCCATCCTCTTACTCTAACACAGTACTCTTGAAGCAGTAGTCCTGCCTGAATATTAGCCATTCTGAATCCGATAACACTGGAATGTGTCCTCAAGAGAAATGACACAGATGTTTATATCACCCAGTTGAGTTCTCTTTCTTTCAAGAGTTCGACTCCTTTCGGTTTGCCTGCTTTTGGTTGCTCTCCAGTGCCTTTAAATGGTTGGTTTTTATATTTTATCCAAAGTTTATAATTGTCACCTCAGGGTAGGTAATTCAAATCAAACTACATTGTTAATCCCAGAACTGGAATTTAAAAAAATGATTATTTTTAAAATTAAATCTCCCTTATGAAAACAGCTGAGGAAGATTCTGCGCCACACAGGGCTTAGGAAGTCATATGATCTAGATATGCACAAACTCTGTGCAGTGAGATAATCAGCCTTTTTTTAAAAGAAAATTCCATTATCAGCTTCTTTATTATGTTGAATCAAATGATGTGGCTACAGGGACATAGTTTATTGAGTTAAAGCAGACATTATTGTTTTATTTTGCTTTAATATGAAATTTGTTTTACAAGTGTATGATTAGGGAGTATAAAAACTTTCAGATTTTGGAATACCTTATTTTACATATACTCTACATAATAGCTCATGCTTATTTCAAGTCTTTAACTTGGGTTTTATAAAACAGATGCATTTAAACCCAGTCTCTTCACTTATTTTATGTTTTCTGTTCTATTTCACTCCAACTTGGCTTATATGACTCTATATTCAGAGGTTGCATACTCAACAAATTAATGCCTGCAGTTTTAGACAAATAAATGTGTAAAGCAGGTCAGCATGGGGAAAGACTAGAGTTCTGAAAAATGAGGTAACTTGGAGAATGCAGGCATTTTGTAAAAGGTCCACCTCATCATCTTTTGCCATGTAGGGATTTATGGGCCAATGTTGCCAGATCTTTTACTTTAAGAAGAGTTGAAAATAAGAATTTCTGTATGAAAATTTCTGATTACCCCTCAGGTCAAATTAAACATGTTTGATTAGTGTCTTAGTCAGTTTGGGCTGCTATTACAGAATACCATAGACTGTGTAACTTAAACAACAAGCCTTTCTCATAGTTCTGAAGGCTGGGAAGTCCAAGATGAAGGTGCGAGCAGATGCAGTGTCTAGTGAGGGCCTGCTTCCTAGTTCATATCCGGCCATCTTCTTGCTGTCTTCACATGGTAGAAGATGCAAGTTTACTTTGTAGAGTCTCTTTTACAAGGACATGAATCCCATTCATGAATACATTGCCCTTATGACCTAACCACCTCCCAAAGTTTCCATCTCCAAATATCATCACATTGGGGATTAGGTTTCAATATATGAATTTGGCAGGAACACGAACATTTAGTCTATAGCAATTAGTGAACAGAGTCCTTGTCTCTTTAATTGCTTACCTGTTTCCATTTTGGGGTTTTCTTCCATTTACTCATTCTCTCTCACTCACTTAGAATACTTCCTCATGCAAGTGAATCTTATTTCTCTATGCTCAGTTCAAGTTTCATGTCCTCATAAAGCTGGTGAGACTCTTTCACTCTCTGTCATCCATTTTCCCATTCTGTGAAATCTATAATATTTTATATCTTAATTTTACTGTCTTTGTACACTATGAGTTGTGTTTTAATTTTCAACATTTTATCTTTCAGGTTTTCGATTTTCTTTTATTGGTGTTGATACATAAGACACTTTTAAAGTGTGAGGAAAGGTGAAAGTGTACAGGGATTATTGATTTAGAGAAGATCATAGATATATAACTATCTAAATCCTTTATTTGATAAATGAGGAGACAAAAGCCTGGTAAGTTAAATGACTTACCATTGATCAAGCAGAAAAGTTAATGACTAGATCTTAGGAATCCAAATCTTTTTTTTTCTCTTTCCACCAAAAACATAGCACTCAGTAGATTAAGACAATGTAATTTTTCATTCAATATCAAAAGATGGATTTATTCTGTTTTCTTCTTATATGTTTTCTCTTCTTTCTGGGGTAGCTTAGTGATATAGAATCAAATTCTTTAGAGCAAAAAAAGAACGAAAAAAAGAAAAAGAGAGAGAGAGAAAGAAAGAAAGAAAAAAGAAAGAAAGAAAGAAAGAAAGAAAGAAAGAAAGAAAGAAAGAAAGAAAGAAAGAAAGAAAAATTAAATATCTTTTGCCTGTAATTGGTAGTATTGTATTGTCTCATTCAATCATTTAAATTTGGTAATGAGGAAGATTGAGTCAGCCTAACTCTGTTGTATCTAAAATTTTTATTTTATAGTATCTATTTCCCCTTATGAGTCTTACAGACAAGGAGGTATCATAGTTGTAAAAAAAAAATTTTGTTCCCTCATCTGAACTATTTTCTCATAAATTCTTAAGCAGTATTTTTTTTCCAGAAAACTATAGCATTACTGTAACAGATACATATTCTACTCTACTATGCATTTGTTTTTTCAACATAGTCATTATACCACACGATGGCACCCTAAATCAATTTCTATAAATGAAACACTGAAGCAAAAACATAAGGTTTGTATATATGAAATTTATGCTTTTCTAATACAAAAATCTAAAAAGGTAGCATTATTGAGCTTCAATTCACTAAAATTATTTGTAGCTTCTTTGTTCAGAGCCTGCTATGAAAAAGGTAGCAGTTGTTTTTTATGAAATAAAAATGGCATTCACTATCATTTTGAATTGCTGAAGAGCTTAAATATTATGAATTATAAGTAACTTTAATAAACTACCCAATTTTTAGCACATAAAAAATGAAATCTTTCTATAATGAACTACAAAATAAAACTATCAAAAGGACTATAAAAGTTTAAACAAAACTTGTTTCTAATAGTAATTTGTAAAATTTTTTGTTGCAATTTTGTGATTTCAATGCAATTTTACTAAAAAATCATAAGATTATATTACAAAGAACCATATCTAACTTGAAAAATGATGCAAAAAGAATAGTCCCCTCTGTGCATGTTTAAGTCCATTATATCTTTGTATGTATTATACTTATAGCTCAGTAGTTCTTTACTAGCATAAGGAGCATGCATTTTTTTTCAACAAATATTTATTTTCTTTAATTGGTAATAGTAATCACATTTTCAAAAAAGCCAGCTCACTTTCATTTTGGTTCTAGTTAATATAAAGGTTACAAATTTGGCATTAAGTTAATGACATTCATTTTGTTTATTCTACAGTAGCTCAGCAATATCTCTATTTATTTCCTGGAGTTAAATTATTTAATTCAATTACATATTTTTATTACTTTGATGGTTATGCTAATATATGTTGCTTTCTCTAAATTTTTCTGATTAGAAAATTATAATTTTCATATTTGCAAAGCCTTGTATTTTTATTTCAACATTCTCGTTATACTAAGTAGGACATTGGGCTAAATATAATTTTTATTTAATTAATGTGTGCATTTTCATTTTGTTCTTTCATTCAAGTGAGATAGTTTCTATGACATTATTATTGATATATTTTTAAAAATATGTAGTCAAGTGCTTTCTTTTAAGAATACATCAACAGTTTTTATACTGCTGAATAGAATTTTCTGGGAGAAATTTAAAATCCTTACATCAAGGCCCTATCCCAGTTCCATTAAATCAAATTCTCCGGAAGTTGACCCTAGATATCACTATTTTAAAAAACTCTTTAGGTGATTCCAATATGCATTCAAGTTCAAGAGCCACAGGGATAGATGACAGAAGAATATTGACCTTATATAAGGAAAACTGACCTAGTTTATACCATAGATCTCTCTCTTACTTTTACTATGGGCTTTGAAATTACCTAACTTTTCTAGGCTTCAATTTTTTTATGTAATATTTGATATATGAAAAAATGTTTGCAATGTAAATGTAAGTTTTGAAGTTTAATTACAGAAATAAGTACCCATAAACCTACCATTAAACTTTAGAGCAAAAAATTATGTGTGCTTTTTATTCACAATCCTACCTACCTGTTTAACCTCTTAGATAATCACTGTCCTAAATTTTGTTTATTTTCACTTGTTTCTCTGAAAATATTTATAACATGCATTTGTTTCCACGAATAGCATATTATCTAATATAGCTTGATTTTATTTTTTATAAAAATTTCCTTACTATATATAGTATTTAGGATTGGTTATTCTTTTTGTTCAATAAATATTATGGTTCAGAGATCCTCTCATTATTTTATGTAACTAAAGATACTCAATATTTTCCACAGAGGTTTAATATTTTATTGTGGAATATGCCATAATGTATTTTTCAATGCCTCTGTCAATGGATTTTCAAAAGTTTTATTAAATTTTTGTTATTGCAAACAAAGCTGCGATGAACATTTTTATATAGATAGACTCCTGGTGCACATGTGGTGCCATTTTTCTAGGATATACCTGCGAGTGGGACTGCTGAATCATAGGATTATGAGTAGCTTTATTTATTTATTTTTATTAAATTTATTGGGACGATATTGGTTGACAAAATTATATAGGTTTTGAGGTATTATAGGTATTAATTCTATAATACATCATCTGTATATTGCATTGTGTGATCACCAACCAATATCATATATTGGTTATCATATATTTAACCCCATTGACCCTTATATATTTCCCTCCTCCTCCCCACTTCCTTCTGGTAACCACTAAACTGTTGTTCATGTCCATGAGTCTCTGTTTGTTTGTCTTGTTCATTTGTTGCTTTCAGATTTATATCTCACATACAAGAGAAACTACATGGTTCTCAACTTTTTCTGAGCACGTTGTCGCAAATTGTAGTATTTTATCTTTTCTTATAGCTGAGAAATATTCTTTTGTATGTATGTACCATATATACAATCTTTATCCAATCATCTATTGAAGGATACTTCGGTTGTTTTCATGTCTTGGCCACTGTGAATAATGTTGCTGTGAACATCAGGGTGCATATATTTTCCTGGGTCATGTGATAGATCCATTCTTAGTTTTTTGAGAAACCTCCATACTGTTTTCCATAGTGCCTGAACCAATTTACATTTCCACCAGCAGTGAATGAGGGTTCCTTTTTCCCCACAACCTCTCAAATACTTGCTATTATTTGTACTATTGATGATATCCATTCTAAAAGGTATGAGGTGGTACCTCATTGTGCTTTTGACTTGCATTTCCCTAATAGCTAGTGAAGTTGAGGATCTTTTCATATGTTTGTTGGCCAGTTGTATGTCTTCTTAGTAGAAGTGTCTTTTCAGGTCCTCTGTCCATTTGTTAATTGTTTTTTTTTTTTATTGTTGAGTTGTATAAATTCTTTGTATATTTTTCATATTAGGCTTTTATTGGAGGTGTTTGCAAATATCTTCTCCTATTTAATTGGTTGCTTCTTTGTCTTGTTGATGGTTTCCTTTGCTTTGCAAAAGCTTTTTAGTTTGATATAGTCCCATTTATTTATTTTACTTTTACTTCCCTTGCCTTTGAGGTCAAATTTATAAAACTCTCTCTAAATTCAAGGTCCTTGAGTTTCATACTTATGTTTTCTTCTATGCGATTTATTCTTTCATGTCTTATGTTTAGGTCTTTGATTCATTCTGAATTAATTTTAGTGTATGGTGACAGATAGTAGTCTAGTTTCTTTTGCATGTGACTTTCCAATTTTCCCAACACCATTTATTAAAGAGGTTTTCCTTTCTACATTGTATATTTTTGGCTCCTTATTTTCCCACATATATGAGGTTTATTTCTGGACTCTCAATTCCTTCTATTTTATTTTTCTTCAGCGATGTTTTTGTTATGAGGTCTGTAGTCTTCTGTATAAATTTTAGAATTAGACTGGTATGTTTCTTTAAAAAGTTTTTAGGGATTTTTTTTTAAAAAACACTGAATCTATCAAATAATTTTGGGAAATATTACTCCTTTAGGATACTGTTTTCTTTCTTTGAACATAGGATAGCTTCTCATTTTTCTGGGATTTTAAAATAATTTTCCAAAAAAATTTTAAATTTCCTGCTTAAAGATTTGTTATTGTTTTGTTCTATTCATTTCTAAATTCTTATTTATTATTATGAATGTTCTATTTACAAATTTTCATTATGAAAAATTTTTTAAATTTAGAACTGTAGAGAGAATAATACAATTAATCTTCTTTTACAAATCTCTAGCTTCAATGATGGTCAATTATGGTAAATCTTGTTTATGAATCCTGCCATTTGTTTTCTCCCACCAACTCCTGATTATTTTGAGGCAGATCCCTGACATCATATCAGTTCTTTTAGAACTAATGAGCGGTAGTTTCAAAAAATTTTTCAGAAAAAGTATGTCTCCTAATAGTTGCAAATGTATAAATAAATACATTTTGCTGTAATTATCTTATATACAGTCAGTTTTCTAAAATTACTCAATAATATCTCTCGAGTGTTTTCTGTAAAATTTGTGATTAATGAGATTTTTAAAAACTTTTTTTCAGATCTTCAGAGCTTTAATTTATTTTATTTTCTTGGTTCACTGAACTTTTGGGTGCTACATTAAATTATAAATAGGAGCAGTATTAGAGTCTTGTTCATCAGTTTAATGGAAATGTTTTGAACCTTTCACCATTTGAGTGATACATGCTGTAGACTTTTGGCTGATATGATTCATTAGAATATGAAATAATCTTTAATTTGTAGTTAAATATGACTTCTTATCATGAATAGTCATTTAACCTTATCAAATTATTTTCTCCTTATTGAGATATTTTTTTTGATTTGTTATGTAATATTAAACTATACTAACATTTCTGGGATAACTCCAAATTAGTCAATAATGTTTTATTTTCTAAGCATGCCCATATTCAGTTTACTTGAGTTTTGCTGGATTTGGTTTGCTAGTATTTTGTTTAAAACTTTTGTAAATATATTAACGAGAGATATTGGTCTATACATTTTTTTCTTTTTCTTTTTAGCATTTATCTGTCTGGTTTTGGTATAAAACAGTATGAGCCTCATAGAATTGGGCAGGAAGTGTTCCTTTCTAATTTTTGGAAGACTTAATGAAATAATGATGTTAATTCTTCTTTGGATACTTGATAGAATTCACCAGTAAAGCTATATGCTATTGGCTTTTGTTTTTTGAGATTTAGTTGTTGTTTTTACTAATTAAGTCTTTTTACTTGTTATAGGTCTATTCAAATTTTCTATTTCTTCTTGAGTCATCTTCAGTAGTTTGTGATTTCCAAGTATTTTTTCATTTCAACCACGTTATCTATTGTGTTGACACACATCGTTCACAGTATTCCCTTGTACATTTTTTTTATTATTATTTCTATAAGGTCAGCAGTGGCATCTCTTCTTTCATCTTGATTTTAGAATTTTTAGGCTTTTTTTTCCACTCAATCTAGCTAAATTGTCAGTTCTGTTGATTTTTCAAAGAACCAATTTGTGGTTCTGCTACTTTTCTCTACTGTTTTTCTATTCTCTATTTCATTTATTTCCACTGTAATATTATTTCCTTTCTTCTATTGACTTTAGATTTAGTTTGCTCTATTTTTTTCTATTTTAATGTAAGGTGGAAGTTTAGGTTATTGATTTGAGAACTTTCTTCTTTTTAAAAGTTTTTGAAATGTGTTTTAATCTTAATTTACCACAAAGTATTTTCTAATTACCTTTATTTGCTGTTGACCTAGTTGCTTATTTAGGAATGTATTGTTTAATTCTACAATATGTGAATTTCCTAAGTTTCCTCCTCTTACTGATTTCTAATTTTATTCTGTTATGTGTAGAGAAGATACTTTGTATGATCAAAGTCTTTTTTAATGTACTGATAACTTTTTTATGGCTTACCATATGATTTATGTTGGAAGAACATTCCATATTGCACTTGAGAAAAATGTGTATTCTGCTGTTCTTCACATTGTTACACCTAACAAGTTTATAGTGTTATTAAAGTCTTCTATTTCTTGTTCATCTTCTGTTGGTTGTTTTATACATACATAAATTTGGGTATGAAGTCTTCCATATTATTGCTGAACAGTCTATTACTCCTTTCAATTCTCAGTTTTTGCTTCATGTACTTTCAGGCTCTGTTGTTAGTACATATATAATTGATATATTTTCTTGATGGGTTTATTTTTTATAATTATTAAGTGTCCTTTTTTCCCCATTTAGTAACAATTTTTATCTTAAAATTTGATTCATATTAGTATATTTTGATTACTATTTGCAATCTATATCTTTTTCATCTTTTTACTTTAAATCTGTATATCACTGAATCAAGTTTGTCTCTTATTGATAGTAGATCAATCTTTAAAAGAAATTCTCCCTTCCCCCCCAAATTTTCTTAATCTCAGCCTTTAACTGGAGTGTTTAATTAATTTATATTTAATGTAATTACTGATAAAGTGAGACTTACATTTGTCATTTTCTATTTTTTCTATATGTCATATCTTTTTTTGTTACTCTGTTTCTCTATTACTGGCTTCTTTTGTGTTAAATAAATATTTTTAGTGCACTGTTTTAATTCTCTTTTTATTTCTTTAATATTTCATTAAAATTACTGTCTTAGGATTATAATTAATGTCATAATTTATAAAAATTTAGTTCACATTGATACCAACTTAATTTTTGCACTGTATAAAAACTTTGCTCCCCTATAGCTCCATTTCTCTTCTCTTTTGTGCTTGTATTATCACACATATGGATGTAGAAGATGAAGGGATCACTCAGATGATTGCTTCAAACTCCACTCTTCATGTACACTAGCTCCAAGTGCTATTTTCATATTCTGAAAAAAGTATGCTCCTATAATATGGAGCCATAATTTTCTGCTTCTATCTTTTAACATCTACTTCTCATGATCGAAATGTGCCCCTTCTTGTTTTACAGCTCTGACATTATATATTGTTGTGTGTTTATTTATGTGTTGGAAGAGTGTTATACATTTTCATGAATCTGACAATAAATGGCATGGGGGCAGGGAGAGTGTTCCCAGTCTATCATCATAATCCAGTGGCCAATGTCTTCATTTTAAACATAAAATCTAGAGCCCAATGACAAGGTTTTTTGTTTGTTAATTTTTCTTTTTTTCTTTTTTTCCCTTTCTTTTTCTCTTTTCTTTTTGTCTAAAGATAGTCAGCTCTTTGGCAATAGATCAAGAAATAAAAATTTGACTTCCTGACTTCTGTTGCTTTCCCCTATAATGTATTTCCCTTTTCAATGAAACAATAATCTGAAAAGTCATTTTGTCATCTCTCTCTATATATGTGTAACACTATAATTTAACATTGCAAAGTTTACATTATAATTAAAATAGTAAGTCCTAATGAATTTCTAGAAATACTAACATTATACTTCAAAGCTATCATTGAAACCACATGAAAGATTATTTAATTTTGCATAGAAATACAGTCTAAGATTCACTATAAACATTACTTCAATTAATTCACATGTGCCAAATTAGAACAGATGCCTTTATCAAATACTTGTTACTTATTAGTAATTAAGATATAAAATACATATTAATTAGTTATATAAGACAAAATTATATATAGCAATCTTGTAATTTAAAGTATAACACAAGTGTAAATCGAAGAAGGTATTTGAATTCAAAATAAGCTGTTTATTTATTTACCAATACTGACCAATCTTCAATGTAGAGAAAAGATACTTCTTAGTGTATATCCTGTTATCAAATAGGCTGATATTTATTTTCATTTTACAAGAAGGAAATGGAATATTTTATTTTAATAGACACTTTTTTAGATGATAACAGGAAAAGTTAACCTTTTTTACTTTCATTCTTTACATCTTTTTCTTATGGAACTTCTTTTAAAGTTCTGACATTTCTTTTTTCATCTTCTACTATACTCCAGAGGCCAGTTCAAGTAGGATCTCCATCAATGTCAAAGGATATGAGTGAGAAACAATTCCCATTGCAATAAAAGTATTATAGACCTTAGGAAAAGATGGGAGGCTAGAAAGGTCTATTTCCATGCATTCTCTTATGAAACAGGTGATAAAAACAAAACTCAAATCTTCTAATTAGGTATGGTCAATAGCTAAGATGAACTCTATAACTGTTCATCATTTTCATTATCTCTTACTTCTTTGGAAGAGAAAAATCTAAATTCTTTTTCACATTAATAAAGTGAGTTTCTCAGAGGCTTGCATTTGGATATAAATAAAAAATAATAAAAATGTACCATTAGACTATTTCAGAAAGAGCTGAGTTATTAAAATAGAAAGTTGCAATTCATTTCTTAATCTGTGCAGAGGATTTTTTTTAATGGAGTATATAGAGGTTTTTCTTCTCTTCCATTGCTATTTATCTGAGGAATACTGAAGTAGAGTGCTCTTACATAACTTCCGATCTTTATTTCTATAATATGTGAAACAAACTATAAATGTCACTGAGAAATAAAAGAAAAACAATACAGAAATAATAAATAGCTATTTCAAAGATGAACGTTTAGAGTAATATTTAAAAAGGAACTCAATAATATTAAATAAGCAGATTTAAGGAGGAAAAATTAGGATTATATATTTTTCCTTTCAGCTGAAAAAAAGTATACATTTTAAATATTATGTTGAATTAAATGTGTGTATAATACACCCCTGCTATATGTGGGTGTTAATGAATTCTTTACAAAATGTATTGGATTTTAGGATAGAGCATTTCATTCACAGATAGTAAGTTATAGTTAGTAGAACCTTAGCAGATACTAACACAACAACAATATTTTGAAAATGATGTATTTAATGAACAACCACCACAAAGCAGATACTATTAAGAAAAAAATATTAGATAAATAAAAAAATACATAATATGCACTGACTATAGATCAGACAAATATACTATAGTATAGTCTTTACATATTATATAATAAAAATTATTGGACTATATTTACATGCAAAATAATATTGAGCTAAAGAATCAAGATACAAAAGATTATGTATTTTAAAATGCCACTTATATAAAGTTCAAAAATAATCTCTAGTATTAGAATGTAGGATAAAGGTTTTATTTTGTAAGGAACTAGTGACTGCAAAGGGACATGAAGGGCCTTTTCTGTTATTTTGATGATGTTTCATTTCTTGATATGGATTATTTAATAGAATTTATTTACTTCATGATCACTCAGCAGGTTGTATGCCTATGGCATACACTATTTCCTATATATTTGTCATAATTTATTTGGATCTTTATGAAGAAAAATATCTAGTTTATATGTACAAAATAAAATATTTTTATCTCTATTACAGGTTCAATCTAAACATATTTTGACAAGAGTAGATAGATAAAAACAAAGCAAAACAAAAGTCAGTGAAATTAATACCTTGGGCCATTAAAACATTATTTGCTGTGACTCATGAGTTCTTGAATATTTTAAGGGAAAGAGAAGTTACAAAACTATATAGATTGTCCATGGTATACTGGAGCCAGCCAACAACTTTTTAAATAATTTCTAGAATTTAAAGAATTTTATAGAATTTAATGAATTTAAAGAATTTCTACATGATCACTGTCTTGTAGGCCTAACCATACACTCATTGACTCTTTAAGTCTTAACCCAGGAAACCAATCCATGGCTTTTACTACCTTATTCTTAAACCACAAAGAAAGAAGGGGAAAAAAATCAAAGTCTTAATCTGCTCTTAATCAAAACATTTCTACTTCTTCTATAACAATGCACAGAAAGACACTGCTTAGCATTTTATTAACTGGATGAGCTGTAATTACAGCAGTGGTCTAACACAAACAAGGCAACCTTGGCACCTTAAAAGTTCAATAAACTCGAAACACAGTCTTATGATGTTAGCATCTTGAAATTGTGTTAACTCTCTTTGCTATGCATGTAGACTTTCAAAATTGATACCCACAGATAAATTTTTATAGTTTCTTTTTCAATCTTTCACTTCGTATTTAATACTCTGAATCTGATTTTGTATAATTTACCCTGTATCTGCTTCTATACATTCACATGCAAAATGTAGTAGAGAACTGAAGTCATGTTCTGGATAATCCAAGCCAAAAAATGGCCCCAGTTGCCAAGATATTTCAAATGAAGTGTTTCTCTTAGTTTGAGTTATAAGGATAATATTATGATTCTATATTTTACATGCATTGGCAAATCCTTAGAATTCAGAGTGTGGAGAAGTGCTGAGGGCAGTGATTTCAAAATGAAAGGAAAGAGTCTATTCTAAAGTGGAGTAAGAATGTGAATCTATGGTATTATTTTGGCTTAAAGTTAGAAAACTTAAAAAAAAATTTCATTAACATTTTAGTGATCAGATTGATTTCCATAGTATAAATCAAAATGGGCACCATATAGCAGCAAAACTGGGTTGATGATTAACACAGGAAAAATTTATAACATGGAATACAGTCAGCTTTGCTTTGAATACATAAGAAAAAAAGATGCAATGCTTGCCAAGAGATTCTTATGGCTGAGATATGCCACATGGTAATGCTATTCAGAATGTAATAATGAATGCCTTTCCAGTATAATAACACCTATTCTAACCCTCTCATTCTAAACTGAACATAAATATAAAGGATATTAAGAATATATTAGAGATGTCAATGAAATAAAATGTTGTCACTGGATAATGGTCTCCTGCTGCTTCATAAAATACCAAGCCAAAGGCAAGACTTATATTTTCAGAGTAAGAAGACATTAATCCCATGACAGTGTTTTATTGCAGTGATTGTATTTCTATTATACAAAATGAGCATGTAGATTTAATCAATTCAATTGATGTATGTTGATGTAGTAAATTGACAGTGGTTTATCATTATTATGAAATTGTTGTATTCTTGTAGGCAGTTTATCAAATAAAATATAGATGTTTTAGAAAACTTAACTTTCAGGTTGAAAAAAATAAAGGTTTCTGACTAGCTGGAGGTTGGTTTTTCTTAAGAAAGTAATAGTTAATATAACAATTGAGGGACTCTATGATTGACATACCCAAAAAGATTTGTGTAATAGTCTTGTTAATATTATAGTTCTACATTTCAACTTGCTGACAGGAAAAACATAATAATTAAATATAATTATTTGAGCAAAAAGCCAAAATGACACACAAAAAAGTTGAACTCCTCAGAATGCTTTACCAAGGCATTTACAAAACTAGCTTTGTTACTTTGAATAATAATTGCTGAATAAAAGTTGATATCATTAGACTGGAGCATCATTTCATATTTCTAAGCACTACTATAATACAACAAATACCCACTGTGCAAGGCTGCCTGGGGCTTCTTATGGAAGCTCAACCTTTGAAGCTAACTCAAGTATTATTCCTAGTGGAAAATGGAAACTCATTGCTTGCTTTCTTCTGTAGAAAATATGTTAATGCCAAAATAGTTGGATTTATTCATTAAATGTGTTTAGAATATTCTGTTTCATTTAGAAATACCAGTCCTTGAACATCTGAAACAGGCCTCAGGTTTGCTTTGAGAAAATTTTCCAATTTTTTAAATGGAGCCAAACTAGTATGGTTAATTTATTATTCCCAAAGGCAGATCTAATTTCACTTACCTTTTTGTCCTTTTTGTTGATTGTCTTGAAATAAGTGAAATTTTTATTCCTAAAGCCATCTATGTTATCATCATCTGTCTCTGGTGCAACAAGGCCAACAAGTCTGAAAATTAAAAGTTTAATCTACAAAATATAAGAAGTAAACTAACTGAAAAGCTATTATTTTTCATAAAAATGCAAATCATCAAACATATATATCCCTGGGGCCATTTAGGGGGAAAAATCGTAATGGCTAAAAGTGCAGTAAGAATGATGTCTGGAAAATGCTAGCAGAATTGAGATATTCTTTCATTAGTCTTGTCATACTCTTATTAGATTGTTAATTTCAACATAGGCAGTCTACTGCCAACTTAATTCTTTGTGTGAAAAGATCTAGAATCATTACAACAATATTTCTATGATAATCATAAATCCACTTTTATAAAAATTTTGTTATGAACTTTATTTATTATGATTACTTGTATGTACTATATTAGTTTACTAGGGTTGCCATAACAAAAATACCACGGACTAGGGGGTACTTTCAGATGCTAGAAGTCCAAGATCAAGGTGTCAGGAGGTGTGGTTTCTCTTGAAGTGTTTCTTCCTGTTTTGGGGTTTATTGTGTTCTCGCTATAAACTCACATGGACTTTTCTGTATGCACAGGTATCCCTGATGTCTTTGTGTTTCCTTAAGTTCTTTATAAGTACTCTAGACAGATTGGATTAGTGCTCAACTATATGACCTCTTTTAACCTTAATTACCTCTTTAAAGGCTCTGTTTTCAAATGCATTCCCATTCTCAAGTACTAGAGGTTAGGGCTTCAACATATGAATTTTGGGAGACACAATTTGGCTCATAACACATAGCGATGAGATTACCTTTGAATTGTAATATTATATGTAAAATAAACTGCAGCATTAAGTGGTAAAAATGGGTTGCCCAACACAAGCTAGAAAGTTAGTGATAAAGCAATAAAAATGTATGATCTTTATAAAAACATGAAAAAACTAATTCTGTGTTTAAAGGACTCTTTGTCACTCTTATTCTTCTAAACTTTTGACCACAACCTCAAGTATATCATTGTGTTATAATAATAAATAAAATATTTTTATGTGTATTGAATTTCTTGTATCCTAGGGTCTTATCTTTCCTACAAAGAATAAGTTCCTTAAGAAAAGAGACCGTGTTTTATATAAGTATATATTACACTTTACACCTAGCAGAGAGCCTGGGCACTCTATAAATATTAGGAAAATAAATTGACAATTGGATGGATGGATGGGTGGATCAATAGAAAGATGAAATAATTTATAAGTTACTTATTAATTTAGAATTCTGATTTAGATATTTTATATCTGAGCATATTGCTGATGAGAAAAACTCTCAATTATTGTAGAAGACACCTTAGATTTTGAATATCGTTTTTTAGTGTACATAAACCTAGCTCTTAAAATGTGATCACCAAACAGATTTAAGAAAAAATTTATTAAAGACTAACAGCCAAACTCATTGAGCAGAAAATAGAAAGGAAATAAAATTATACTGTCTTGAAATTCATGTGGGGTTTTATGCATTCCTTATCAAATATATATCTAGTTGCTTCTCTGAGTTTCAGAGTCAAAGAAAGTGCTGTGAACAGTTGACATATATGTGGTTCCAACTAGACTGTAAATACGCAGTAGCTTGAGTGGGCAAGCCAGAAGTTGCGCTTATATTTACTTTCTTCATCATTGTTCTCTGAGCACAAATCTCTCTGAGCACAAATTTGTATTCAATCTTTAGAGATGTTTTTGCCATCATCAGGAAATATCTGAATTTTAAGCTTAACAAGAGAATTAAAAAATATATGAGTAATATATGTATATTGTGGCAATATGAGAAAATAGAGGTAAATAAAAAGACAGAAGATAGCAATAGTCATAATTCTACTTCTTTGTGATAATTGCTGATAACATTGGTTAAATAAACATTCTAACATTTATTTACTCTTAAATATGTGTTTCTTAAATTCGTATAAATGTGGATATGATTCTATTTCTATCTCAGTTTTGGCAAGTCTGCAAAAAATGTACAATGACAGTAAGAAACTCATGTGCTAAAGTGAACTGCTAGATTACCTATATAGGACTTTTTGAGGAATAGCTAAAAAAAAAAAAAGATTTGATTACCATTAACCACCAATCATCATCAAGAATGCATTGCATAAAAGTGTTCCTTTTTGAAGAGCCCAAGATAAAGAATTCCTCTGAAGAGTTTTGTTCTCTGTGCTCTGTGTTTGCTCTCTCTGGAGAGAGTCTAGTTCACCTCTAGCCAAGCAAAAAACCTAGCTGGTGTGCTGTTGTGTCATGGTGAGAAGTGACTTATTTGAAATACTCAGCACTTTTGAAATGTGCCAGACCAAAAGAACACAGGAGTGTTTTTCGGGGTCAAGATACAGACTGTCCAAGAGCAAGAGACATTGATAGCAAACAAAACAGTGGACTGTGGGAAAGCAACAACTGAAGGGAGCAGTGAGTGGCCAGCCAGAGGAAACATAGCTCACATCGGGGTAACTGCCCTTTGGGAATCTCCAGAAAACGTGCATAAGACATGTGCCAAGCCCAGGGAGTGGCAATGCCAGATCATGGAAGTGCTAGGGAACGGAAATCACTTCTGCCCTTTTCTTCTCCTCCCCACATCACCAATTTCCTTCTACTCCTCCCCTGGGAGGATCAGAAGTCAGTGTTAGCAGGCAGAAGAGCTTTCAGAATAAAGAGAAGTCATTCACATCCTCTGTCAATGGCACTGTTTCTAAGTTAGAGGTAGGTAAAAACATTAATCTAAAATAATGTTTGTCCATTGAACATGTCTGGCTATTTTCATTATTGAAATTAAATTATAACAAAAATGACTGAAAAAAAATTTGTCCAAAGTGACCATAAACTAAATCTGGTCTGACCTAGATTTCATCCAAGAAAGAACTAAATCTAAGAACCACTTGGAAAGGGGAGTACAGGAGAGATTAAAGTGGTATCTTACTTGTAAACTATATAATTCTGCTCTGTCAATATTGTGCACACGCATACTTACATATAAGCCATATATATATTTATGACATTTTAAATACCTATAATGAATTATACACATAATAAGTTTATACACATATAAAATGGGACTATATTTGACCTACCGTTTAAAGGTTTTACAACTTGCTTATCAATGTATCATAATCAGATATTTTTTCTGCAGCATCATTTTTAATGACTTCAGAGTAATCCATTGTGTAGTTACTCATGTTTACTTAACTATTTTCCCTATTGTTGCCCATTTATATTGTTTTAAATTTATGCATGTTTAAAATAGTTTTTGCTGAAGTTAACGTCCCTATAATTTATAGTGAGTGTTCTTCCTTGTTACTGCATGGATGTGCAGTCACAGGGTACACATGTTTTAATGGGTGTTGATATGTACTTCCAACCACCACCCAGGATACTATTCCAATTTCTACTTCACTAACACATGCCCTTTCTCCACATTCTCTGTATTATCAATTTTAACGCACAACATTATTGACTTGTTTTGCTAGATATTTTCAAATTGTAAAGTGAAAAATTCTTCATAATGATCATTATGATTTGCATATTTCTGGTAACTGCTGAGTTACAATGCATTGTTTTTGCTAACTTGATTTGCAACGGTGTTTTTATTTTCTAATCTGTGAGAATGTACTTGCAACTATAATTTTTTTTAAAAGAGACATGAAAAAAAAGAATATGAGCAAAGTGAAGGAAATGTGGAAAGAGCTCACATCTCTTATATCTGGGTATATGAGTGTATATGTTCTATTTATGTTCTTTGGTTCATGTTTAATAATTTTTATATTTTAAATTATATTTAGACTTAATCAAAACATATAAAAGTAATAAAGCCATTCTAATTTTGATACAAAAGACAGAAAACCATATAGAATAGTACTCACTCATTTGATTATAGAAAAAATAAAGGTAAAACAAAATGTTTGTATGGCTAAAAACTAAAAAAGAAATTTAAATATAAATTATTATCAGGGAAATGTAATACCAACATACAAGACAAAGTGTTAAAATTCCTAACATAGCAAAAGAATTGTGAATTAATTAGAAAAAGATATATAGACTATCTTTTTTAAAAAAAATGGTCAAGAGACAGGGTCAATTAGGTAATTCTAACTTCTTAATTTTTAAATTCCAAGCAGTGGTAGAATAAATATTCTAACTTATGTTTTTTGGGGAACATGAGTTAAAAACTTCCCAGAGAGACATTCCTAGAAAAGAAATTGTTGACTCATACAAGTTGTGCAATAATAAAAGTGTGCATATTAAGTTTTACTAGCTATTGCCAAATTGTTCTCCAAAGCAGTTGTATAATTTACAGAGCAGCATGTAAGAATTCCTGCTAATCCAAATTTTCACCAAAACTTACTCTAAAGAGATTTAAATTTCTTTACCAGCATGTGAAATGGTGTTTCAGTTTTGCTATGATTTGTATTCCACTATTACTTCTTTGGTTGTTCATCTCTTGTTAGATTGGCTGGCTATTTTGAATCCTCTTCAGTGAAATACTTGACAATACTCAATGCTATTTTCTTCCTGTTGTTTTAATTTTTTCATTAATTTATTTTTTAAATTTAAATTCAAATGTTGTCCAGATTTTTCTCCAAAATGTTTATTTCATTTTTTTTCTTTTTTAATGGAATATATTAGATTACATGAATAATTCAAAACAATCTCTTTACTTCTCTTCAGTTCCATATGAAACACTCAAAGAAGTATTAATTTTATGTAGTGAAAAGATTTTACTGAAGTATTAATCAAGACTCAGTGTGAGCAATAGAAACTCAACCCTGAGTAGTTTAAGCAAAAGAGCATCTTTCTTACAGTTCTGGCCAAAAACTCCTGAGGAGACTCTGGTTAAGATTATTTACCAGACCTTGAACTCATTTATCAAGGAAGATAAAATATTCTTATTGGCAAAATATGCTCACAAATGGGTAGGTGGATAAAGATAAATTTTTTTTCAAAGTGTATTAAATAGATTTCTCTATGAGAGGATCTGAGATACACCTATTACTTAAGTAGTAGGAAGTGATATTGGACATGAAGAAAACACTCACTCTCTACTACAATAGAGTTGCACAATAATAAAAACAAAAATAAACGATGCTTCTCGCATTAAAACAGTACTAACTTTATGAGGTAAACTTACCAATTAAGTCTGATTAAAAATTGTTAAAAAAATCACTGTCTTATTCTACTTATAGAAGAATATAGAAAGAATTTTAAAAAATCTAAAGACTGTGTGCTTAGACTTGATGTCTCAACTGAACCAGATTCAATAATGATGCTACATTTATAAAAATTCATAAATAGGAAACAAAAGATAAGAGTATTTGATAAAATGTAAAATAAAAGCATTATAGATGTTTTATTATTCTTCTTTTATATATACCCTCAGATTATCTCTTATTCCTATTATCTCTCACCCACCCACACCAGTGTCCTTTGTGCTATTACATTTGGAAAGAATCATTTAGTAGAGATGTTTTATTTTCTTTAAAATGTCTTTAGATGTATAAAGTTCTTAAGTTTTGTGTATTTAGTTTACATTTTTTTCTAAGTAGTCTACAATTTTTTGTCATATTTTTAAAAAATCCTTCTATCTTGATATCCTAAAAATATTCTCCCATATTTTCTTGAGAAAACTCCACAGTTTGGATTTCCACATTTTGGTCTTTAACTCACCTGGAATATTTTGATTTTATGCATAGTACAAGGTAGGGATCTATTTTTACCATTTTTCATTATGTAACACAAATTGTCTTGGCATCATTTTATTGAATAGTCTATTCTTTTACAACAGATTTGTAATGCTATGTCTGTCATGTACCATATACATATAGTCTGTTTCCTCAGTCCTTTGCTTTTCTTTTTTTTTTCTGTCCCAACAACTCACAGCTTTAATGATTATAGCTTTACAATGAGTCTTTGAGTGTGCCAGGACAAATCCCCTTCTCTAGTTTTTCATATACAATATGGCCTTCTCTATTCTTGACCCTTTAATTTTATAGATTTTTAGAATCAATTTGTCCAATTCTTTGAATAGTCTTGTTGGAATTTTTATTTGAATTATAATGAGTTTATTGATTAATTGGGAATATTTGTGGTCTCCTTGATAGGTATCCATGTTAGATCTTTTAGATCTTTTGTTTTTCAATAAAATTAAATAAATATTTAAAAAAATTTTTTCCTGGATGCTGCATGGTTAAACTATTAGTCATTCTACATTGATATAGTATCCCATAAGACTTTTTTTCCATTAAAATACTTTTTCAAGGAATATTTATTGAAGTATCAGGGATTTATGGTAGACAAAACAAAATTCATGTTCTTTTGCAGTTTGCAATCTAGTGAGGATACAGAATAATTTTAATGCAATATGGTAAAGTTATATGATGGGATAACTAGAGTGTACCATGGGATCATGCAGGAAGAACATATAACCCTTAAGACTTGAGATCTTAAATGTGGCTTTCTGAAGGAAGTAATAACTAACCTGAGATTTGAAGGATGAGTAGGAATTATTAGAGAATGAAGGAGGCAAGGGAGTAAAGAAATGTATTTTAGGTGGAGGAAAAAACATATATGAAACAAGCATAGTGTGTTTCCAGAACTGAAAGGAGGTCAGTGTGGGTGTAAAGCAAGAATTTGAGGCAAGAGAAATCAGTCTTCAGATGATAATCAGGAGACATATATATATATATATTTAGTACAAGACCTTCTAAGGCCTGTTAAGGAATTTGAACTTTACCTTAAGAACAATGGTGAGCCACTGACAGATTTTTAGATATGAGGATGCTACATAATCAAACTTGCACTTTAGGAATATCACTTTGAATGGGAAGTAGAGGGAGGGATGTAATGCTGAAAAATGGGAGGCCAGGTGAGATGTTATTGCTTCTGGATGAGAATGTTAGATTCTTTCATTCTCTATACTCTTTTAAGTAAAAAAAAAAAAAAAAAAAGTCAAGCAGTTTTTAACTGTAATATTTCTTTAGAATTTCTTTAGACAAGAAATAGTTATGGCTTTCATTCTCTATACTCTTTTAAGTAAAAAAAAAAAAGTCAAGCAGTTTTTAACTGTAATATTTCTTTAGAATTTCTTTAGACAAGAGATAGTTATGGCTTTACTAGGGAAATGGCAGGGAAACAGTAGAAGTTGTTGAATTGGAGAGAGATTCAGAAGGTAGAATCAACAGGATTATCAGCTGATTAAATTTTAGGGATAAAGGAGATGGAAAAGTCTAGGACAATAAAGGAATTTTCACCTTGGTCAACTGGACAAATTTTGCAGCAGTTAATGGAGACTGGGTACTCAGGAGAAAAAACTGTGGGGGGTAGTGGGCATAGATGATTTTTTAACTTACACAGTGGACCAAGGTGTCTTTTGTAAGCTGAAAGGAAACTTCCAGTTGGTGTATCCCGAAAAACTTTTTTTTTAATCCTACAGCATCTGGTCTTCCTAGGTGGTCTCCCACCCAAGTACTAACCAGGCCTGACCCTGCTTAGCTTCCGAGATCATATGGGATAGAGCATGTTCAGGGTGGCATGGCTGTAGAGTATATCCTGTAAAACTTTTGAACTCTGTTTAGTCTTTTTAGTTTGTCTGTAGATTTACTTATTTCTATGGATACATCATAAGACCTGTAAATAACAATATTATGTATATGCTTATTTATTTTCTTATATCTAGACTAGGAGGTCTAGATAATCTTGAAAAGAAGTAGTGTTAATGTGTATATTTACATTTTTCTCTAAATGAAAACAGATCCTTCTAAAGTCTCACTATTAAGTGTGTGTGTGTGTGTCTATTTTTTTTTTTTGCTGCAGGTTTTAAACAAGTATATTCTTCTAAGTTAAAGAAGTTCCCCTCAGTTCACATTAGTTTAGACCTAAAAATATATTATTTTATATAATTTGTATATTGATAATTTTATTACCTTGTTACCTTGTCCTCATTGTTTACAGTTAGTTTTTCTTCATTATCTCTTTATCTTTTTATTTATCTCTTTATCCTTTTATTTAACTCAGTGGTTCCCCTTTCATTATATTCTACTCTGGATTGTAAATCCATTGAAAACTAGGATAATACATTTTATTTGTGTGTTTTCTGCACTGATCTGATAATAAATGTTCAACAAGCATTCTAATTGATTTATTGAAAGGAGTAAAATGAAACTCCAGGGTCAAATGATTTCTTTAAGGATACAAGTAATTATAATTTTAAGTACCTTATAATATGTTATTTTGAAAAAGTAAGGGGCATATTACAGTGGAGGAAAGATGTTTGAAATAGTGAGGCATTGAATCATGATTTCAGTCTTTATGAGAATGAAAAATGTATTCCCCAGTGCTTTTTATCAAAGTTAATGGATGGTACCAGAGCAACTCAATTAGGTTAACATGTCTGGAAAAATAAAATAATCAATTTGATAGTTAAATATAGGCCCTGGTTCTGACATTAAAATCAATACTGAATTAGCCAACATTTTCTCATTACTCTTCTTCAGATTTAAAAAGATTATAGTTTTAAAAATAATTTTAACTTAAGGGTCAATTGTTTAGATTAAATTAATTAGCAACATATGTCATGAAGTAGCTGCAATATAGTATTAACGATACTTAAATGTTATTGAAAAACTTTAGTTCAGTTGCTTACTTGTCTTGTAAGTTTAAGCAATGGGCCTATCTACTCAGGGCCTCAGTTTCTTAGGAAATCAGAATAATTCTGATTATATGGGTTCCATACAAGGATTAAATAAAATGGTGCTTATGAAAGCATATATACACTCTTCAGTATTTATGGAGAACATTTTTCATCTCAGTAGCAAATTTTATTTTATTTCATATTCTTATTTTACATTATAAATAAAAGGTCATTGTTCTGAAATGTATTTTCTAAATAAAAACACCTCTCTTCTAACTAAGAAACTTGCTTTCATGCATCCTTTGATCTGCTAACTAGGCTTTCTGACAATCAACAAGATAAAGTAATTTAATTACAACATAACAATAGCCTCTCTCTTTGCTCTAGGTAAGGCTATGAAAGAGTTTATGTTAGATTTTCTGCATAGGTTATAACCTGGTAAAAAGTTGGCATCCTATTATATTTGGATAATTGTTTTGCATAGAGTACACTGGGTGCAGCCAGACTAAATGTAGCTATGGAAACAATGGCCTCTTGAACTTCTGTTTTGAGCATCCTGCCCGATTAGTAGTGAATGCTTTTTAGAAACAATAGCCCAACTATGATGTTTGTTACAACAAAAGAGAAACAAAACCACTGCTTGCTGCAGTTCCAACTATGAAGGTGGGATAATGAAAGGAAGTAGAGAATGTAGTTGACGTGTTCTCATCTCTCACACTGGCCTCTGGTAAGACATCAGGATCACTCATGATCATTGTGCCAGGCCTTTGTCGCTCCTCCCACAGATAGCCATCTATATAGCAGCCACTCCAGCATTCTTTTGATTAATATTAGCATTTTGTAAGATTAGTGTAAGCATGGTGTATGGTTTTCTGTCCTACTTGTAACCTTTTTGTGGTTAGAAATGACTTGTAGGCAGCCTGTTCTTGGGTCTTTCAATTTTAACCAATTTGTCATTGAATTGGGATGTTCAGACGATGTACATCTAATATAATTATTGATATGATTTGGTTTAATTATACCATCTATCTTCTGTTTGCTCTGTTCTTTGTTCCCTTTTTGTTGTTTTTTTGTGCTTTTTTAAAAATTAATTTTGAATTAATTGAGCATTTCTATGATTCATTTTATCTTCTTTTTTGGCTTAGCTATAAATCTTGTATTATTTAGGTAGTTGCTATATGGATCAGAGGATACATCTTGAGCTTATCACAATAAAATTTCAAGAGCTGTTGTACAACACTACACATATAATAGAAGAACACTTTACTTCTGTTTTTTCCCTCCTGGCCTGTGTGTTATTCTTGTCATGATTTTTACTTCTACATTGGTTGTAAATCACACAACATATAATTTTTACTGTCAATGGTAAATTTACAGTAAGAGATGGAAACACAATTACTGCAGTTTCAGCCATGAAGGTGGGGTACTGAAAGGAAGGAGAAAATGTGGTATTTAAATATATGACAAAAAGATTTTACATTTACCCATGCAGCTACCATTTCTGGTACTCTTTATTCCTTTGTGTGATCCAGAATTCTGTTTGCCATTCTTTTTCTTTTGCTTGAAGAAATTCCTTTTACATTTGTGTGTGTGTGTGTGTGTGCGTGTGTGTGTGTGTGTGTGTGTGTGTGTGTGTGTGTGTGGTGTTAAATATGAAAGTCTGTTGGTGATGAATTCTTTAAATTTTTGTAAGTTTGAAAAAGTGTTTATTTTGCCTTAAATTTTGAAAGATACTTTCTGTGGGTAAAAACTTCTATGTTGGATTTTGGTTTGGTTTGGTGTGGTTTTTTTTTTTTTTTTTTTTTTTTTAGTGTTTAAAAATGTTGCTCTTCCATCTTCCGATATTTTCTGCCCTGCTAAAGGTATATAATTACAAGCAAAATCTTCTGTCATTTTTACCTCTGTTTCTTGGTAGTACTGCATATTTGTTTTCATTGCTTTTAATAATTTTCTTTTTATCACTGATTTTCAGTAATGTTATTATGATGTGCCTTAGGGTAATTTTATTTATGTACCTTTGCTTAGGGTTTGTTGAGTTTATTGGCTCACCAAATTGGCAGTCTCAACAATTTTTAGAAAAAAAAATTGGCCATTATTTCTTCATTTTTTTGTTTCCTCACCCCATTTCTCTTTTTCTTCGGAGACTCCAATCTCTTGTAAACTCTGCTACTTGAAGTTTTTCTACAGTGTACTGATGATGTGTTCATTTTATTTTCAGTGTTTTTCCTCCTCTATGTTTCAATTTTCAGTTTCTATTGATATATCCTGAAGTTCACTAATCTTTTTTTTTGAAATGTTTATTCTCTTTTAATCCCAGAAAAATGTCTTTTTCATATCAGAGATTTTATTTTTTTACCTCTAGAAGTTTGATTTGGGTCTTTTTATACCTTCTGGTTTTCTCTGCAATATGTTCAGCATTTTCTCCAATATCTTGGATATATGCAATACAGTTATAATAATTGTTTTACTATATTTATCTACTAATTCTATAACCTGTCATAGATTTGATGAGCTTTGATAGATTTTTCTCATTATGAGATACACTTTCTTGCTTATTTAAATGCCCAGTAATTTATTTTTTTTTAATTTGATGCTAGAAATGGTAAATTTTACCTTGTTGCTGAGTTTTGTTCTTGTACATGGATAAGTTATTTAGAAAAAGTTTCCTTTTTCTGGGTCTCATCTTTAAGCTTTGTTAGGTAAAACCAAAGCAAGATTTAACTTAGGGCTAATTTTGTCCCTCTACTGAAGCCAGATCCTTCTGAGTACTTCTTCTGATTCCCATGAAGTACAGATTTTCCACTCTGGCTGGAAATAGACTTTTTTTCTGGTCCCATATAAGCACCAAAGAATGTTTTCTCTAATTTTTTTTCCAGTAGCCCTTTTCCTAGTTCCTGGTAGTGCCTTCACATACATGTGCTGATCAGTACTCAGCTGAGTGGGCCCTCTGGAAATCTGCAGTCTTTCTATGAAGCTTTCTCCTCTCTGGTAACTTGCCCTTCAAAGGCTAGTCACTTTGGCCTCCTAGCAAAAACAGCTCTCCTCGATGCTGAGTTCTGTCTGGATTCTCTGTCCCTATACTACCATTCGATGACTTTCCCTGGGCAAAAAGTTGGAGAATTGGACCTCATCTGTTTTCTGTCTTTAAGGATTGCTATCCATCATTGTTTTATGTCATGTGTTGAAAAAGGTTTAAAAATATGTATTTAAGAAAATAAATAGAGGTTCATTACTTCATCTTTCTTGGAAGCTGTCTTTTATAGTAAAAACTATAATCTATAAGAGATGGAATTTGGTAAATGGTGCCATAGGCATCAAATTTTTTTCTTATGTATGGATATTCAATGGATCCAGCCCAGTAATTGATAAAAAGAAAAAAAGATAGTCTTCCCTCATTGCACCACAATAAATCAAACAGCTGTTTATGAGTGAGTCTTTCTGGACAGTGTTTTGTTCCATTGGTCTACTTCTATATTCTTAACTAATACCATCCTCTTAATTTCTGTAACTGTATAATAAAACTTGATTAAAAGATTTGTTCTATTTAAGATTGCTTTAAGGCTCTTCAGACACTTTTAATTTTCTTACAAATCTTAGCATCAGATTATGAATGTTAAATATAGGAATTAGCTTGGAAAAAAATACTATCTTTAGAGTTTTGAGCCTTCCAGTTCATGAGCATAGTATATGCCCAAATTTACTGAGATTTTAAAAAAATTTCTAATGATATTCCATATAATAGTCTTAAATATTTCTTTTAGCATTATTTATAGACATTTGATTTTTTGATGTTTTGTAAGTTATATATATTTTTAAATTTCACTTGCTATTTATTCATTGTTATAAATGACAATAGTTTTGTACATTAACCATGCATACATTAACTGTGTAAGCAGCCTTGTTAAAAATAAGTATTAAATGTAAATATTTATCTGTGGATATCTTTTTCTTCTTTGTACAAGTCACTGAGGATAATACTGTTTTTCTTTGCTTTCTTCTATCCCAGCACTTTCAGGTTTTACATATTTGTTTCTCCTTCATTGTATTGGCTAGGACCTCCAATTTATAATTGAATAGAAGTTATGAGAGTGTGTATTTCCTAAATCATTCTCATTGTCATGTATAAAAGCTTCAATAACTCACCATTAAGTATAACGTTAGCTGTGTAATATTAAAGTAAAAGTCACCTTTATCATGTTAGGAAGGAACTCCTATTCTTGATTTACTAAGAATTTTTTTTTTATTATGAAAGGATCTTGGATTTTATCAACTATGTTCATGCAGCTATTAAAATTATCATGTTTTTTTTATTCTATTAAATGGATAAACTACATTGCTTGATTTTTGACTGAGAAACCAAACCTATATTCCTAGATTTATACTCATATAACCATCTTACATTATGAATTTTATATATCACTCAAATAGATTTGTTAATGGTTCATTTAGCATTATCACATCCCTGTTCATAAGGCAATACCTTTATATTTAAAATTATACATTTATTTAAGGCAATAATTTGTTATGGATTCATTGTGTCTCTTAAAAATTAATGTGTTGAAGCTATAACCCTCAGTACCTCAGAATGTGACCTTATTTAAAAATAGAAATGTTGCAGATAAAATTAATTAAGATGAGATTATACTGGAGTAAAGTGGGCCCCTAATCCAATATGACTAATATTCTCATAAAAAGGGAGGATTTGGACACAGCTACGCATATATGGAGGATACCATGCAAAGATAAAGGCAGTTATCAGGGTGTTGCAGCCAAACCCAAGGATTGCCAAAGATTGTCAGAAGCCACTGGAGCTTGGGGAGAAGCATGGAACATATTTATCCCTCACAGCCCTCAGAAGAAAAAAGTCCCACTGACACATTGATCTTTTTGTCTTCTAGCCTCCAAAACTGTGAGACAATAAACTTCTATTATTCAAGCCATTTAGTTCGTGATACTTTTTTACAGCAGCCTGAGCAAAGTAATACAGATCTTATTTGAAGACGTTTTTGTTTTCAGCGGTTTTAATGTGACATACCTAGGTGTAATTTTCTTTGTATTTGTATTTGTCTTATTTTTTTGTTCGTTTGCAAGCTTTTTGAAATGTTACATGAGTTTTTGGAACTCATGGCTTTCATAGTTTTGAGACTATGCTGCAAATGATACTTTTATTTCAGGGGCTTTCTCTTAGCATATTAGCTTTACACACTTCATAGCTTTAAAATATATCAATAACTCTAGAGAATCAATAACTCTTCTCTCTAGCCTCAGAAGACCACCAAAAGTTCTCCAAGTTTTTCTGTCCCCCACCAATAGGTCTCTATGTAGGCATAGCCTAGATTTTTAATCTCTTATTCTGTACTCAGAATTGACAAATAGTATTTAGGAAAGGCCAGCTCACCTCTCTACAGTTCTTTTCCCTTGAACATTTTAAT